>RCUC01132354.1:0-39289 GCA_003697995.1 Taxidea taxus jeffersonii | reverse complement strand
TTCCTGCTCTCGTTGTCTCTCTCTCTCTCAAATAAATAAATAAGATCTTTAAAAAAATTATTCACAATCTAAGATGAACCCTTAACATGAAAAACTATTTATTTTTGTTATTTCCTAGAAAGGAACTCCAAAAATTTGAATAAACTTCAACAGGAAATCACAGCTAAAGAAATTGAAAATTATTTGAGGAAAATAAAGGTCACTCTAAAGTCCATAGTCTTTTTTATAGTTTTATCCTCTCTATTAAAGATAAAGACAGTTTTCACCTTTAAAAAGAACAAAAAAAAAAAAGAAAAAGAAAAGAAAATGGGTTTTAAATCATGCCAAAAAATTTATGTGACAAACTTCTTAGCCTCTGAGATTATATTGAAAAGTCTTTTCCTTTGATTTATTATTCATGTGTGAACTTTATGGTTGAGGTTTCTATATCCATGAAGATGATTTCAATAGTAATATCTTTGAAATGTGTCCCCTTTATCATCTAATAGAATGTATGTTCTTCTAAAAGCACTTGAAACTCCCCGTCTACTGACAGCATAGCAGTAGTCCTTTAGAATAAGCACTGAATGAAAGGGATGAAGCAAAAACAGTGCCCCCCCAAAAGTGAAATTTTAATACAAAGTTTCCCTTGAAAAGTCAGGTCTAAAATCAGTAAGACCAGTCAGTCTACACTTCCGTGTTTCCATATTGCAACAAATCAATTGGCTCGCCATATAAAAACAATTCTGAATGTTATCCATTTAATATGTGTGATACTTTGTAGTAATGGTTCTGTTCAGTTCTTTCCAAACTTCTCTTTTGAGCCTCAGTTAGCATTTAGAAAATTATAAATGAATCTGAAAACTGGAAATTGTTACTCTGCTGCACTTATTAGGCTTCATAAAATATTGGACATCTGAAGAAGACTGAAAATTAAAATTGTCACTACTTAGATGCAGACTTCACTGAATGAGATTTTGAGAAATAACATAGAATGAACCAGAGGTAGCTCGTTAAAACAAAACTGGTGCTATCCTAACAAAGACACACAAAAGTATCTTATAGTGATCCCCTATCAGGGTTCAAACTGTAAATAATAATGTTCTGAAACCAAATCCTTCCAATACTGTAGATAAACATCCAAAAATATTATCTGAAGTAAACCTGTTTGGGTTTTTAAATTTTTTTATTTTTTAAAAGATTTTATTTATTCATTTGACAGACAGAGATCACAAGTAGGCAGAGAGGCAGGCAGAGAGAGAGAGAGAGAGGAGGAAGCAGGCTCCCCGCTGAGCGAGAGCCGGAAGTGAGGCTCAATCCCAGGACCCTGAGATCATGACCTGAGCCGAAGGCAGAGGCTTTAACCGACTGAGCCACCCAGGCACCCCTGTTTGGTTTTTTTTTTAAGTTTATTTATTTTTTTAAGTAATCTCCACATCAAAAGTGGGATTCGAACCCATGAGCCCAAGATCAAGGGTTTCATGGCTCTTGCCTAAGCCAACTAGGCATCCCAAAGCAGACCTGTTTTTATGGACTAGTTATATTCAGGGCATTTATGGGACATACACATAAAAAGGCTTTGATTAAAAATATGCCTTTTAGGGGCGCCTGGGTGGCTCAGTGGGTTAAGCCTCTGCCTTCAGCTCAGGTCATGATCTCAGGGTCCTGGGATCAAGCCCCACATCGGGCTCTCTGCTCGGCAGGGAGCCTGCTTCCTCCTCTCTCTCTGCCCGCCTCTCTGCCTACTTGTGGTCTCTCTCTGTCAAATAAAATATTTTTTAAAAAATATGCCTTTTAAAATATGAAATATTTATGTTTTATATGCTCATACTAATATTTTATTATTTTCTACACAAAATTTTTCACTAATTATGTGTTCTTCAGCCTTTTAGATGTTTAATAGAAGTATTATAATATGCATGTGTAATAAAAACTTTCAGAAATAAAGTATTCATAAAATTAGTTTAAGAACACTCAAGTAGATTATTAATAGCATAGAGGAAAGTATGTAAACCAAAACTTCCTATCTTATTAAAAAGAAAAGTTACAGTAGGCCTGGAGTGATTCTGTTTTGTTATCTTTCTTAGTAAATATTTATTTAAAAACAAAAACAACTCAGTTAAGAGAGGAGCTTTTATCAAGAGGATCAATTTAGCATGGGCAAAGTCTATATTTTTTCATTAACAAATACAACTTTATTTAAAAAGCTGCATTTTTTATAGATTATAATAGCTATTTTACTGAAAAGATACTTAATTGCACAAATGAATTTGCATATCCTCTGCCTTAACTAGATATTGTGCTTAGTAAATCTTCATATGGCTAGAACATTACCAGGAAAAACATATTAACTCCAGAAAACTACATCCACATGTTAAAGAATTTTACAGTTTTTATATTTTTACTTTTGCAATATATGTCATTTGAATCATGAATAATGCATTGAATAAAATTAATATAACTGAAAAGTAGATGGCTTCATAAGAAAAACTGAAAATTTCCATTTTCACAGTAGCCTCTACCAAAAAAATGAATGATAGTGCTCTATGATACATAATTATAAAAAATTTTTCACAGCAAAGCTACTTTGAGCCAAAATTCTCTGAACTTATTGGAACCAAGAAAAATGAAAATGAAATGGGTATATTTGAATAACAGCACAAATGAAGACTTCTTGATTTTTTTATAAGAATCTGTCCTTTAACCTTAGAATACTGGGAAGATTTTACATGCTGAAGTTTTCACATAGAGTTTTATTATACAGCTTTATTGAGATGTAATTTACATAATATAAAATTCACTCTTTTAAATTGTACAATTCTTGGTTTTTAGAATATTTACAGAGTGTGTAACTATCAACACCATCTAATTCCAGAGCATTCTTATTACTGCGAAATGAGATCCCCTACCCATAAGCGGTCACTCCCCATTCTTTCCTCCCCCAATCCCTAGCACAGTTCCTATGTATTTGCCTATTCTAGACATTTCATATAAATGGAATCATGCAATTCCATATACAGTTTTAAATGAAAACAGTATTTAATTAATATTATGTCAAGTAATTTTCACAGCTTAAGAGAGAAATCAGACTATACATTTAGAAAATTCATGACTATGAAATAAATATATACTTACATATATTTTGTGTCCATAAAAATTTTTATACTTTGTATAACCATAGCATTTTGAATAGAAGTTTAATTCCCAGACACCTTTATCAGAGTATATTTCAATATATTACATATATTATATATTATATAAAATATATAACTTGAATATATTTCAAATAGCCTTAAGTTCACATAAAAACCTATTGTTTCAAAAAATAAAATGTATTTTAAGAAGAAGTTCTTGATTAAAAACAAGTTTCATTTTAAAATGTAAGAGTAAATATCACTGTTAACCAACTTACATTATTATATCAAATGTCACCTGGAGTCCAACCACAGTCCAAAATTGCCTCTTCAGGAGAAGACCAATCACTGTATAATCTACTTAAATTTCTCATCTTCAAGGAGCAAATGCTTTTTATAGTTTGACTATCATAGTAAAAACAATTGGCTTATTCATTTCGCAAAAGCTAAATGAATGACGGTGGAAACTAGAGTTCCTAAAATACCCTTAACAGCTTACAGTTTAACAATAGTTTCAATTGCCCACAAAATTAACATTCATATTTAATTGAGACAGCATAAAACTATAAAATTTGGCGTTTTGAAGGAAGACAAAATACTCACAGTTAAACAATATGACTAGAGATTGCCCTCTTCCTCACAGAATAAGTATAAATGGATTTAACAACAACTTCAACTTTCCAGCTGGAGCAAACTGGACCTTTTCCCTATTTATCAAGGAGCCGAGAGGGGGGCACTCTGCATACACTTAGGCTCCAGACACTCTGCAGAGCAATGCTTCAGCTCTATCTCAGAGACAAACTTCCTACACAATCCTCTCTTGGGTCAAAACAAGGGCAGTTATTATTTGACATAAATCAAATAATAACCAGATCATCAGGGATAGAGGTCTTTGGGACCTTCAGGTCACACTCTCCCAGAGTTCTTTATTGTTTACTTAATAAATATTTTGTTTTCTTGATTAAATTTGACATTCTCCCATTTTAGTTACAGAACACTGGGTCTCTAGAAACTACTAAGCAATATGCACAGGAAAGGAAAGTCCCTCATTAATTCATACTCCACTAATATAGGTGTTACAACAATTCAACTTGAAGTTGATCTCTGCATTCCCTACCCAAAAAAAGGTGTTAGCCCAATTTTAAATATGAATAATAATTTAGATGGGTACAACATTATATGTGTACAAGTCATCTAATCCAACCCTCTCGTTTTTTGGCTTAGAAAAACTGCCACACAGATAGATACTACTCCTTGTTCAGGGGCTCATAGCTAGTTAGTGGCAGAGGTGAAATTCAGTGCAAATGAGATCAGCTGAACAAGATATATAGGTAAGTTCACCATGATTTTTTTAATGTCATCTACGTGAACAAAGCTTATTGGATACCAGGGTCATGGTCTCACCTCTGCAAGGCATTTCTACAGAACCAAGGTTACAAATGTATTCCACAGCTACACTTCCATTCTCCTGGTCCCCCCTCTGCTGACTCATGTATTTCATAGGACTGTAGGCTGTGGTTTCTGTCCTCCCTGGTTCTACTGTCACATTCATGTGGCATGGGATACACTATTCTACCTTTCCTGGCATCTGATCTCAGTGCACATTCAGTTTCTGACTTCACAACTACTACGTTGATGCTGACTTCTTCAAGGGTCCTTATCTACTACTGGGAAGAATTCATAATAAAATCTCCAAATCATGTCACATGAGTTTTGTTTCTCTTTTAAAATAATAGGCCCTGGATCTATGAATTTTAATCAGTGAACCAAAGAATAATAGTCTCAGCATTATAATCCATATACTTGATTCTAAAATATTCCAAAAACAGGCTCCAAATTATGTCTTAAAAGAAGTGACACTCTACTAAAAACCTTACAGTGAAACAGCAAAACAAACAGGCAGTACTTGATATGTTTTAAAAGCAATGCTTAACTTCTAAATATTTACCAGGGACATTTGTGTCTTAAAAAAACATATTTTTAAAAGAACTTCAGCCTTTTTGTTATTGTATACAAGTATCAGAGATAATTTACAAATTCTTTTATCATTGTTTTTTGTTTTTTTAATTGAGTGTAATTGACATACAACAGTATATTAGTTTCAGGTTTAAAACAAAATTATTCAATATTTGTATATATTGTGAAAAGCCCAAGATAATAAGTCTGATAAACATCTATTACCATACATAATTAAAACATTTTTTTCTTGGGACGCCTGGGTGGCTCAGTTGGTTGGGCGGCTGCCTTCGGCTCAGGTCATGATCCCACCATCCTGGGATGGAGTCCCGCATCGGGCTCCTTGCTCGGCAGGGAACCTGCTCTCCCTCTGCCTCTGCCTGCCACTCTGTCTGCCTGTGCTTGCTCTGCTCTCTCTCTGACATAAATAAATTTAAAAAAACAAAACAAAACATTTTTTTCTTATGATGAGGACTTTTAAGATCTACTCTCTTAGCAATTAACAAATATGCAGTATAGTATCATTAAGTATAGTCACTATCTTGTACATTACATCCCCATAACTTATTTATTTTACAGCTGGAAATTTATGCCTTTTGATCCCCTTCACCCATTTTGCCCACCTTCCACCCTTCAAACCCCGGCAACCACCAATCTGTTCTCTGTATCTATGCACCTGATTGTTTTATTTTGCATTTTTAAGATTCACATATAATTGAGATCATGCAATATTTGCCCTTATCTGACTTACTTCACTTGGCATAATGCCCTTGAGGTCCATCCATGTTATTGTAAATATAAACTGTGTATACATATGGTATATGTATGGATTATATTGGTGTCTATAGAGTATAGATAGTATATTTTCTTTACCCATTCATCTATCAATGGACACTTAGGTTGTTGCCATGCTAGCTATTGCAAATAATGCTGTAATGAACATGTGGGTGCAGGACCTTCTTGAGTTAGTGTTTTCATTATTTTCAGGTAAATACCCAGAAGTGTAATTTCTGGATCATATAGTAGTTCTATTTTTTTAAAAGATTTTATTTATTTATTTGACAGTTAGAGATCACAAGTAGGCAGAGAGGCAGGCAGAGAGAGAGGAGGAAGCAGGCTCCCTGCTGAGCAGATAGCCTGATGTGGGGCTCGATCTCAGGACCCTGGGATCATGACCTGAGCTGAAGGCAGGGGCTTTAACCCACTGAGCCACCCAGGTGCCCCTAGTAGTTCTATTTTTAATTTTTTTTAAGGATTGTGGAGGGGTTTTTTTAAGATGTATTTATTTTAGAGAGAGAGAGAGAGCACATGAACAAGGGGAGGAGCAGAGGGAGAGGAAGAGAGAAAGAATCCCCAAGCAGACTCCCTGCTGAGTGGGGAGCCCCCACACGGGGCTCCATCCCAGGAGCCTGAAATCACAACCTGAGGTGAAATCGAGAGTCAGCCACTTAACCAACTGAGCCACCCAGGCACCCCTTTTAAAAGATCTATTTTTAACTTTTTGAGGACCCCCCATACTGTCTTCTGCGGTGGCTGCACCAATTTACATTCCCACCAACAGTACACAAGCATTCCCTTTTCTCCACATCCTAGCCAACACCTGTTATTTCTCATTTTTTTATATTATAGTCATTCTAATGGGTGTGAGATGATATCTCATCATTGTTTTGATATGCATTTCCCTAATAATCAGTGATGTTGAACACCTTTCCATGTACCTGTCAGCCACTTCTAGATCTTCTTTTAAAAAATGTCTATACATATACTCTGCTTACTTTTTTTAAAGACTTTATTTTCAAGTAATGTCTACTCCCAACATGGGCCTTGAACCCACAACTCTGAGACCAAGAGCCACACACTCCACCCACTCAGCCAGCCAGGTGCCCCTTCTCTCCCCACTTTTTAAACAGGTTGGTTGGGTTTTTTGCTATTGAGTTACGACCCTATATATTTTGGATATTAACCCCTTATCAGATATATGATTTCCAAATGTTTTCTCCTACTCAGTATGTTGCCTTTTCATTTTGTTGATTTTGATGATTTCCTTTGTTGTGTAGAAGCTTTTTAGTTTGATGTAGTTCCACTTATTTATTTTTGCTATTGTTGCCTTTGTTTTTGGTGTCAGAGCCAAAAAATCATCACTAAGGCCAATATAATGAGCTTACAGTCTATGTTTTCTTCTAAAAGTTTTATAAATAACTTTTATTATTTAGATAATTACCAATTTTAACCTCTACCTTATAACTATAATTATTAGCTTCTGTATACAAATGATATATCTCAAAAGCTCAATGATTCAAACTTTTCATTAATTCATAGCACTTACACACTCAATACCACCTTTATTATATGTGAGACATTATAATTCATTGGCAACAATGAATTCCTTATTTAGTTTTGCAAAGAATAATTCACTCAGGACTTTCCTGTTTAAAATTTTACATGTACTTTCCTGGTTTTTAATAATACCCTATACTTACTGTGATGTTAACATAGTACTTATTCCAAAGTACATGAAAATATATGCAAATATATGTTAATATTTTTAAATAGGGAGTACAGTACATATTTTTAATTTTATACAGGCTACTGTCACCTATGGACTCTATTTATAATTACATAGTTCACTTAATAAGCATAAATGGGGAAATCTCCTGAAGTTTATTCTTTTTATACAGTCACTCAATAGGCAGCTAGCCCAGATAGATAGATAGATAGATGCCATTTAAAATAAATATTAACATTGTTACTTTATCAGTAACAAACAATCTAAAGGATTATAAATCTAACCAAGTAGTTTGCTATAAAGTTGCAAGTGTCATTAGGGAAGGTTCTTGAGTGGATGACATCCACTGCCAAGACGTAAAGGATGAGAAAAAGCCACAGGAAGAGCAGAGAGAAATGAGTGTTTTAGTGGGAACAACACACTGTTGTCTGCTGGCTTGTGTAACATATAAAGAAGTCCAGTATGGTGAGTGAGGAGAGAAGACAAAATTAGCATAAGATGATACTGGAGAGAAAATATAAACCAAATTTTTCCCCTGTTTTTCTTTTTCTTTTTTTTTTCAAGTTTTTATTTAAATTCCAGTTAGTTAACATAAAAACCTTAGAGAGAAGTCCGAATCTTATTCCAGGTATAATAAGAAATCACTGAAGGATTCTATGCAGGAAAAGGCACATAATCTTAAGTATATGCTTTGTTTTGTTTTCCTTTTTCTTTAAGATTTTTATTTTTAAGTAATCTCTACACTCAATATGGGGCTCCTTAGAATTTTCTATGTAGATAATCATGTTATCTGCAAACAGAAATAGTTTTATTTCTTCTTTGCCATTCTGTATGCCTTTTCTTTCATTTTTTTAAAAGATTTATTTATTTATTTATTTATTTGTCAGAGAGAGAGAGGGAAAGCACAAGCAGGGTAAGCAGCAGGAAGAAGGAGAAGCAGGCACCCCACTAAGCAAGTAGCCTGACTCAGAACTCAACCCCAGGAACCCGGGATCATGACCTGAGCTGAAGGCAGACGCTTACTGGACTGAGCCACACAGGCATCCCTGCCTTTTATTTCTTTTCTTGGCTTTTTCTAAGTGTAGAACCTCAAGTATATGCTCAATAACAGTGATGATAACAGACATCCTTACGGGTTCTTAATCTTAGGGAGAAAGCATTTAGTTGTTCAGCATTAAGTGTGATGTTAATCGTAACATTTTTTTAAAAGACTATTTATTTGAGAGAAAGAGAGCATGAACTGGGTGAGGGACAGAGGGAAAAGCAGACTCCATGCTGTGCTGGGAACCTGATGCAAGGCCCTATTCCAGGTCTCCACGATCATGACCCGATCTGAAGGCACACCCTCAACCAACTGAGCCCCCAGGCACCCCAATTGTAACATTGTTTTTTAAAGACATATTTATTTTAAAGAAAGAGAGCGAGTGGTGGGGAGGAGCAAATGGAGAGGGAGAGAGAATATCAAGCAGACTCTGTGCTGAGCACAGGCTCCACACAGAGCTCTATCTCACAACCGCAAGATCATGACCTGAGCCAAAACCAAGAGTCTGATGCTTAACTGATTGTACCACCCCGGAACCCCTAACTTTAATATTTTTATACTCTCAAGTTGAGGTAATTCCCCTATATTCCTCATTCCCTGAGTGAATATTGTTTTAAAATAACTTTGGATGCTATATGAGGAATACATTGGAGGAAAGTAAAAGAAGTAGTAAGGTAAACAGTTAGGTGACTATCACACTGCAGCAGGTGAAAGATGATGGGAGCCTAGGCTTAGATAATGACAGTGATCTGACCCAGCAGATAGGTAGATTCAAGTAGATTCAAGATATATTTTTCTGTAGACCTTGTAGGATTTGTGGATGGACAGAGCGATTACAGTTAGAAATGGTGTTTGGATTCAATTAATAGACTGTCTACTACAAGGATTTGAAGGGTTAAGTGGAGGGTTTTTCTCCTCCATATAATAAGTCTGAATGTAACAAGTCTAACAGTTTAATAGTGGTTCTATTGATGTCATCAATGTCTCAAGATACTTCTATTCCTTGCTTTTTCATCACTAGCATGTGGCTTTGAACCATATGGTCACAGATGGACGCTGTAACTCCAGGTACCACAAATGAGTTCCAGTAAGGAAGACAGAGGGAGATTTGCAAAGATTTTATTTTAGTAAAACTTTATTTAGAAAGTTAAGTACTTCGTAAAACATCTATCTCGAGTTCCTTGATCAAGACGATGTCACTGGTCACTCAGTTGCAATGGAGGCTAGGAAATGAGTATTTCCTTTTCCAATCTCTAAAGCAGAGAAAAGCAGGGAGAAGTTTATTGCAGTGGGTGTTAGGTGAGCCAGCCCACAGTATCTGCCATATTTAGGGTGATGGAGAGTAAAGAATCATGGTTGGCTTCCGGGTTTCTGATTGATGGATTATATTACAGTTTACTAAGATACATAAGGGTAGAAAATGAATACATTTTTAATAGAAAAGCAATAGCTCAACTTTGGAAATATTGAGACTAAAATATTCGTGAAATATCTAGAATGTCAAACAGAGAATGAGACAGTATGAAGCTGGAATTTAGAGAAGCCAGTGCTGGAGGTGTTATAATCTGGAAGCTTTCAGGATATTGATGGTGTTTAAGGCTGTAAAATATATATAATCTCCAAGGAAGAAAAAAGTAGTAGGACACAGCCTCAAGGAACTCCAATATTTAATATTGGTTTGAGAAGAGTGAACTTATAAAAGAGAGTGAGTAGCTAAAAAGGTAAAAGAAGGGGTGCCGGGTGACTCACTCTTTAAGCGTCTGCCTTCGGCTCAGGTCAAGATCCCAAGGTCCTGGGATCAAGACCGGCATCGGGCTCCCTGTGCAGCTAGAAGCCTGCTTCTTCCTCTCCCACTCCCCCTGCTTGTATTCCCTCTCTCACTGTCTCTCTCTCTCTGTCAAATAAATAAATAAAATCTTTTAAAAAAATAAAAGAAAAAGGTAAAAGAAAAAATTAAGAAAGGGGCACCAAAGAAATCAAAAGAAACATGCTTCATGGAGAAAGTGCTAAACAACATGGAATGCTACTGAGACTCTAAGTAAGATGAGGAAAGAAAAGGTTCTATTGGATTTAGCAGTATGAAAGTTGGTGGTGACTATATTAATAAGAACTAATTTCAGAATCAAGAAACAACAAAAGATCAAGTTAAACCCAAATAAGGACCTTGCTCCCCTCGCCCCCACACACACAACAAAAAGTCTGAGATGAGCAGCTCCAGACCCTAATTGGCAGCTGTGTGTTGGAGCTGCTGTGATTCCCTTGAACTTGCCCTGATGGCTGCATGATGGGTGTCATTACTCTGGACTCATGTATGAGGCAGGGTGGAAAAACAAGTGTGTGGAGCCCATAGCATATGTCCCTTTGTTAAGAACAGAAAAGCTTGGGGCACCTGGGTGGCTCAGTTTATTGAGCATCTGCCTTTGGCTAGGGTCATGATCCTCACCTCTGCTCAAAATGGACCATAACTGCTCCTGCTCCCCCAGCACTCCTGCACCTGAACCAGCTCCTGCAAAAGCAAAGAGAGAAAATGCACCTTCTGAAGAAGAGCTGCTGCTCCTGCTGCACCATGGGCTGTGCCAAGTGTGCCCAGGGCTACATCTGTAAGGAGGCATGGGACAAGTGCCACTGCTGTGCCTGTTCTAGATGTAAATAGAGCAACACATACAAACCTGCAATTTTATTTTGTTGTTGTTTAGTTTTTGTTTCATAATCATAAACTTAACTCTGTAATCCAGCTAGACTTGGAGGGGAGTAAGGAAAATAGGGAACCCACAGAACTGCAGTCAGAGCACAAAGATTATGGGATATTTTGAGGAGATGCAGGTGAAGGGGTGCTCTCCCGAGCTACACAAGGAATGATCTGGTAGTTAAGATAAAACACAAGTCAAATGTAATAGAGTTGTCCACAGTGAACAGTGGTGATCTTCTGGTTGGTCTTCCAATTCTTGGACCCAAAGCATTCCATGGCTTCCACTTCCCTCTTTCACATTGCCAAAGACCACACACTTGCCATCCAAGCACTCAGCTTTGACAGTGCAGATGAGGAACTGAGAACCATTTGTGTTGGGTCCTATATTTGCCATGGACAAGATGCCAGAACCCAGGACGCCTGGGAGGCTCAGTGGGTTAGAGCCTCTGCCTTCGGCTCAGGTCATGATCCCAGGGTTCTGGGATCAAGCCCCACATCGGGCTCTCTGCTCAGTGGGGAGCTTGCTTCCTCCTCTCTCTGCCTGCCTCTCTGCCTACTTGTGATCTCTCTCTCTCTGTCAAATAAATAAATAAAATCTTTAAAAAAAAGATGCCAGAACCCATGCACTTTAGGATGACATTCTCATCATGGAATTTCTCCCCACAGACAGACTTGTTGTCAGTGCCATTTTGGCTGTGAAGTCACCTCCCTGACACATAAATCCTGCACTAACCTTATGAAAGCTGGAAACTTTATAATCAAATCCTTTCTCCCCAGTGCTCAAAGCATGAAAGTTCTCTACTGTCTTTGGAATTTCGCCTGCAAGCAGCTCAAAGGAGACTCAGCCCAAAGGCTCAGAGTCTTCCTCGATGCAGAAGAACACAGTGGGGTTGACCATGGCTAGGCTATGGGGGCGGGTAAGGGACAACTGGAGGACCACAGTGTCAAGTTTAAAACTTGAAGTTTTAAAACATTTTTTTATATTACCCTGGCCTGTTCGATACATTCCTGTTTCTATAAAATATATGATTTAGATAAAAGTTGTTGACTTTTAAAAAGAGTGAATTGGAGGCAAGGTAGCAAAACAAAACAGAAACATTCTCTGTTCATTTGGCTAGAAGTTTAGCTGCATGAAGGAGCAGAAAAGTGGAATGGAATCTAGATTGGGATTTAAGGTCCAGATTTAAGGTTGCTTTTAACATGAAGTAGACTATGTTTGTAAGATGACAGGAATGATAGTAGTGAAGAGGGGAGAGACTAACGATGCAGGGAGCCATAGGAAGGTGAAGGATGATGAAGACAACTCCAAACACTTCATCCCATGAGTTCCAACCTACTTGTGGTCTTTTCTCCCTGACCTTCTATCTATCTATGATCTTTGGACTTATTCAGTCACCCTCCACAACAGTGTCAGCCAATTCCTTGCAATAAATCCCTTCAAATCCCTGGTTCTCCTTCTCTGGTTAAATCCTGACATTGAATTTGATCCTTAAAAAGTCATTGAGGGTGCCTGGGTGGCTCAGTGGGTTAAGCCTCTGCCTTCCGCTCAGGTCATGGTCTCAGGGTCCTGGGATCAAGCCCCGAATTGGTCTCTCTGCTCGGCAGAGAGCCTGCTTCCTCCTTTCTCCCTGTCTGCCTCTCTGACCACTTATAAAAAATCTGTCTATCAAATAAATAAATAAAATCTTTTTAAAAAATTTTTTTAAAAATCATTGAAAAGGCAATAAAATTATGCACTGGTTTCTATGAAAGCAGAGAGGAGTCATACACTTCCAAAGTGAGATTTCACTTAAACTGTATTTTAAAGAATTATGAAAAATCAGAGCACCTGTGTGGCTCAGTGGGTTGAGCATCTGCCTTCAGCTCAGGTCATGATCTCAGGGTCCTGGGATCAAGCCCCATCTTGGGCTCCCTGCTCAGTGGGGAGCCTATTTCTCCCTCTCCCTCTGCTGCTCCCCCTGCTGTGATCTCTCTCTAATAAAAAAATTAAAATCTTTTAAAAAGAATTATTAGGGGGGCACCTGGGTGGCTCAGTGGGTTAAGCCTCTGCCTTCGGCTGGGGTCATGGTCCCGGGGTCCTGGGATCGAGCCCCGCATCGGGCTCTCTGCTGGGCGGGGAGTCTGCTTCCTCCTCTCTCTCTCTGCCTGCCTTTCTGCCTATTGTGATCTCTGTCTGTCAAATAAATAAATACAATCTTTTAAAAAATATATAAATAAATAAAAAGAATTACTAGGGGTGCCTGGGGGGCTCAGTGGGTTAAAGCCTCTGCCTTCAGCTCAGGTCATGATTCCTACTCCTAGGATGGAGCCCCACATTGGGCCCTCTGCTCAGCGGGGAGCCTGCTTCCCCCTCTCTCTCTGCCTGCCTCTCTGTCTACTTGTGATCTCTGTCTGTCCAATAAATAAATAAAATCTTTAAAAAAAGAATTATTAAAAATTAATAAGATAGGAGTGGGAGCAGTGGTAAGCTCAAGAGCCAGCTCACTGGAAAAAACAAACTTGATTTATTGTGTCTGATTATTTCCCAGGTGTACATACTCCCACCATGGCCAATAGCAAGCTACCAACACGATGTTACAGAGTACAGAGTTAGAAAGAAATGCACACAGTTGGCTTTTGTAAGTCCACACCACTAAGTGAAAGGTGGAGGGAAAACAGAATATACAATGAAAAAGTAAACGCCAAACTTCTTTCTTCTACAATACACTATCATGGAGAAAAGATCCAGTGGACATGCTTTCCCACACACTTGTCATTGCAGTAAAAGAACAAAGTTCAAAAGCATGACTGCAGGGATTGGCAGCTTACCATTAATAAATACCAACAGATTCAACTGAGAAACTTCTAGAGATTGTCCTAAAGAAGCAGATAATGTTATTTGCCTAAGATCAATGAACGCTGAACGCAGAGATGTGATTCAAACCCTAGGCAGTGTGCCAAGAATATTCTTTCCACTATAAAATGCTTCCTCACCACCATATCCTATTGTAAGAACTAAACCAAGAGACCAGAATGTTTAACACCAGGAAAATCCTTATACACCCCCATTAGTATGGGATCAAATTTTTTAGAATCTTTGTAGTAAGATAAAAATATCCATTTGGAAAAAAAATCCATTTGGTTTTGCAGTAATTTAAAAGCCAGTCTCTAAGCTATTTATGTATGGTTAATTCATTTGTTACAAAGATGCTAATACCATTCAATGGGGAAAGAATAGACCCTTCAACAAATGGTGCTGGGACAACTGGATGTCCACAATCAAATGTATGAAATTGGACCCCTGTTCATATCATATAAAAAATTAACTCAAAATGAGTTAATGACCAAAATATAAGAGCAAAAACCATAAAACTCTTACAAGAAAACACAAGGGCAAACTGACACGATCCTGGATTCAGGAATGGTTTCTCCGATTTGGCATCAAAACTTTGAATAACAAAAGAAAATATAGATAAATTGGACTTTATCAAAATTAAAAACTTCTATGCATCAAAAGAATAGTCTCAAAAAAGTGAAAAGAAAATCTACAGAATGGGAGAAAATACTTGCAAATCATATATGTAGCATCTAGAATATCAAGAATTCTCACAACTCAACAACAAAAAAGACAAAAAAAATCTGATTTTAAAAATGCACAAAGGCCAATCAAGAAAATGAGCAGAGGGGGCACCTGGGTGGCTCAGTTGGTTGAGCAACTGCCTTCGGCTCAGGTCATGGTCCTGGAGTCCCGGGATCGAGTCCCACATCGGGCTCCCAGCTCCATGGGGAGTCTGCTTCTCCCTCTGACCTTCTCCTCGCTCATGCTCTCTCTCACTGTCTCTCTCTCAAATAAATAAATAAAATATTTTTTTAAAAATTAGAAAAAATTTTAAAAAAAAGAAAAGAAAATGAGCAGAGTGCATGAACAGATATTTCTGCAAAGAAGACACCCAGATGGCCAACAAACACATGAAAAAGTGCCCCACATCACTTGGCATCAGGGAAATACAAATCAAAACCACAATGAGATACCACCTCACGCCAGTCAGAATGGCTAAAATTAACAAGTCAGGAAATGACAGATGCTGGTGAGGATGTGGAGAAAGGGGAACCCTCCTACACTGTTGGTGGGAATGCAAGCTGGTGCAGCCACTCTGGAAAACAGCATGGAGGTTACTCAAAAAGTTGAAAATAGAGCTACTCTACAACCCAGCAATCGCACTACTGGGTACTTACCCTAAAGATACAAATGTAGTGATCTGAAGGGGCATGTGCACCCGAATGTTTATAGCAGCAATGTCTACAATAGCCAAACTATGGAAAGAACCTAGATGTCCATCAACAGATGAATGGATAAAGAAGATGTGGTATATATATTCAATGGAATACTATGCAGCCTTCAAAAGAAATCTTGCCATTTGTGACGACGTGGATGGAACTAGAGGGTATTATGCTTAGCGAAATAGGTCAATTGGAGAAAGACAACTATCATATGATCTCCCTGATATGAGGAATTTGAGAGGCAATGTAGGGGGTTTGGGGGGTAGAGAAGGAAAAAAGGAAACAAGATGGGATCGGGAGGGAAACAAACCATAAGAGACTCTTAATCTCACAAAACAAACTGAGGGTTTCGGTGGGGGGTGGGGGTAGGGAGAGGGTGGTTGGGTTATGGACATAGGGGAGGGTATGTGCTATGGTGAGTGCTGTGAAGTGTGTAAACCTGGCAATTCACAGACCTGTACCCCTGGGGCTAGTAATACATTATATGTTAATGAAAAATAAATATTTTTTTAAATGCATAAAGTACTTGATTATACATTTCTCTAGAGAAGATACACAGATAATCAACAAACACATGAAAATCAACATCATTAGCCACTAGGTAAACACAAATCAAAACCATAATAAGGTACCATTTCAGAGGCCCTAGGATATAGCAGTAATTTTAAAAAATAGTAACTAAGGGAAGCCTGGGTGGCTCAGTCATTAAGTGTCTGCCTTCAGCTCAGGTCATGATCCCAGGGTCCTGGGATCAAGCCCCAAGTCGGGCTCCCTGCTCAGTGGATCTGCTTCTCCCTGTCCCTCTGCTGCGCCCCCTGCTTGTGCTCTCTCTCTCTCTCATGAATAAAATCTTTTTAAAAATTGTTTTTAAATAGTAACTAAGTGTTGGTGAGTGTGTGGAGAAATTGGAACTTTAGTACATTGCTGATGGGAATGTAAGATAGTTCAGTATTATGGAAAATAGTTTAGTGATTCCTCAAAAATTTAAACATAGAATTGCCTTACAACCAAGCAATTCTATTCCTAAATACATACCCAAAAGAATTGAAAACAGGTACTCAAATACACGTTCACATCAGCACTATTCACTTTAGCCAAAAGATGGAAAGAGTACAAATGCCCATCAATAAATGACTAGATGAACAAGTGTAGTATAAACAAACAATAAAACAGTAATTAATCCATAAAAAGAAATGAGTATTGGGCACCTGGGTGGCTCAGCCAGTTGGGCATCTGCCTTCGGTTCAGGTCACGATCCTGGGGTCCTAGGATCAAGTCCAGTGTCAGGTTCCCTGCTCCACAGGGAGTCCACTTCTCCCTCTGCCCCTCCTCCCACTCATTCTCTCAATCTCTCTTTGTTTCTCAAATAATAAAAAATAAAATCTTAAAAAAAAAAAAAAGAAATGAGTACGACCTATGGTGGAATGTAGGTGAACCTCAAAAACACTGTTAAGTAAGAGAAGGTAGACACAAAAGGTCACATATTTATGATTCCACTTATATGAAATACCCAGAATAGGTAAATCCATAGGACAGGATGCACATTGGTGGTTGCCAGGAGCTGGTGGACTAAGTGGGGAGTAATAGCTTAATGAGTATGGTCTTTCCTTTTGAGGCAATGAACATGTTTTGGAACTAGACAGAGGTGGTAATTGCAGGATACTGTGAATGTACTAAATACCATTGAGATGTTCTCTTTTTAAGTGGTTAATTTTAAGTTTAATCAATTTCAATTTAAAAACAAGAAAAGCTAGGTTCCAAATTTGGTTCTATAGTTGCAGTTCATATTAAGTAATCAAAAAGAATGTCTCTTAAGTTATACTGATTTTCATTTTATGTTAAGATTGGGTGAATTCGATTTTGTGTTTTGGAAGTGTTCTGCTGAATTTGAAAACTAAACTAAATGTGGCTTTTGCTTCTAAACAAAACAGTAAGAAATAAAGTTACAAGATAGGTGGTTTAGTTGGGTTTTTTCCTCAAGGATTTTAAAATATTTCTGATATTTTAATAGTCAAAGGAAATCATATTTAGTACAGCTGGATCATTTCTACATAATTGGCTTTTCATTCTTGATCTGGTTTTGAACTGTTTACTCCACTTTAGTAATTAACCATTATCAGCTTCATTAATGAAACAGAAACCACCTCCTATAATCATTTATAAAACACTTGTCAAACAAAATTTAAACAAAGAATAGGATCTGGGCAAAGTAACAGCTCTTTCAAATCTACTGCAACTAATTATAAAGTGTTCTAGTTATTTTGTTGTTATTTTCCGTTTATAATGAAAGAATCCTTCAGGACCTACAACATTTCTCTTAGCATAGTTATCTGTGTCCTTTTATACGCAAGTAATTATTTTAACAATACTTTTTATCCATGTGAAAAGCTGAATTTTCAGCTACTTATTTATATCTATAAATTATAAAAATTAAACTATTTAATCATGCTACCTTTAGAGACATTATTTTCTATTCTACTTAATTTTTAGTTGACTGGGTAAAAAAGATCATAGGAGATAGTTTAAGACATATTTCTTAGTTTAAGATATATTTATGAGATTGTACGAGCAAAATTATAACTTGTGTATCCAAAAACAAAATTAGATTTAAGTATTCTAAAAGATTGCTCTACTGGCATTTACTAAGTATACCACAAAGTTTTAAATGATTTATAGGAAAACATGCTCTATTTTGTAATCCTTTTCCCCCAAGACTTCATATTTTGTAGACTTTAGAATATTATTAATTTAGAAAAATAGAGCAAAAATTTAAAATGTTAACTCAGATTATAGGGATAATGATGAAATGCAAACATTATATACATAAATTATGCTAGTGGCAGATCTTCAGTTGAGCATGTCCTTCGAGCTTCTTTTCTAGTTCACGATTGCACTTTGCTAGCTAAAATTCAACAGTAACAGTGGAGCAGGAAGGTTCAATAGATGATTTAATCCATGATCTTTTTTTCATTACTATTCCATTAGAATCTTGGTCTGTGGCTTTCTGTGTTCCCAGTGCCCATCACAGGACCTGGCTTATAATGGGTGTTCAATAAGTATTTTTTTTAATTTTATTTATTTATTTGACAGACAGAGATGACATGTAGGCAGAGAGGCAGGCAGAGAGAGAGAGAGGAAGGGAAGCAAGCTCCCTGCTGAGCAGAGGGCCCGATGCGGGGCTCCATCCCAGGACCCTGGGATCATGACCTGAGCCGAAGGCAGAGGCTTTAACCCACTGAGCCACTCACGCACCCCCAATAAGTATTTCTTGTATGAATGGATAAATGAATAAACGAATGAAGGATGAATGACTGCTACGCTAACCAGCTAAGCTAAACATCTGGAAACTATAAGTGAATATGTAATAAAGTAATGCCTCTAGCATTCAGGAAAGTCAAATACTCAATTAAGGAGCTCATTATCTTACACCTTCAGTTTTGAATTCAAGATTTCTTTATTCTCATTTTGTAGAAGGAAAACTGAGCACTAGTGGTTAACACTTTGTTTATGCATCTGTTAGTGCTTTATCTTCCTGGCCTTTAGTTGTTTTCATTCATATTTATCCAACCAATTAATCATGGATGCCTTATAAGCAAATACCATGTTCATTTATATTTCCCTGGTGCTTAATACAGTGATTTGCATGTAAGAGATACTAAATAAATACTTGCTGAACCCAAAGTTTATACTTTTTCTAAAACATTTTCTTTTTCATTTCTTATGTCATTTCTAGAGTATTAATATAGTACAGACCTTTCAGAATACAGAAATATGTAGATAATGACATGAGCATTTATACTTATTTTTGACAATATATTTTCAAAATATTGATTATCTCTGGTTTATGAGGAAATGGTTCCAAATATTTATGTCTTCTATTTAGCATTAAATAATATTTTATAAATTTTCTTCATTTGGCTTTTGTAGAATATTATACATTTTTAAAAATCATATTAATACAACAACCAATGAAGAAATTAAATTTTATAACAACCCCAATTTCAAAAGCAGAAAATTTCTCTAATGTTCCAATTACAATTCTCCTATTTGGGAATTTGGAAGATAAAACTACCCAGTATTTTTCCATAATACCGGTGAAAATCTATATGAAAAAATATTATTTCCTCTCCAAAGTGACAAAGGTAAACAAGCACCTGTTAAGGGTCCTAATTCTGAGAGGGAAAAATAAATATATATATACACGCACACACACACGCACACTATCTGGTTTAAATACACAGGTGAATCTCCTTTGTACAAATTAAAGAATTAAATGATATCAGGAAGAATTTCAGTCACAATTTATGACACTAACACTTTTTACCTGGAAATTTCCCCATGGTTTTAGACTGTCAGATATTTTGTATAAATGCACATTAAAATACAGAATTAAATACTCTAAATTTTTCTATTATATTTTCTCTTTTCTTTAATCAATATTATGTTTGGCATAATATTATAGAAATACACATGATTTGCACAGACCTTTTTTTGGCATTGCCAGTCTGTTTTGTGTGATGTGCCACTGACAGATCAGCTCAGGCTCCAATTGTAAGGGCAAAAAATTATTCACATTTTTAATGTAGTGTTTATGATTACTTGGCACTTCTTGTTACATTAATGCCAGAGTTAGAAGGGGTCTTTTTTTTTAATTATGGTGGAGGATAGTTGCTCTTTCTCGTTGTTTAACTAAATCAAGTAATTCTTTGTTGGTGGCTCTTCTGAGTCCTGCCAGAATAAACTTGTCTCATTTTGACAAGATGCAGAAGGGGCACTAATAGTTATTAAAAGCATTAAAACATTAACCTTTAGCAACCTCATTTTTCACTTGGTACCCACATTTCAGTATTTTATCAAACTGAAGCTAAACATTAAAATTAGGAAGAACTGATCTTTTTTCTTCAACCTGAAAGAACAAATGTGATAGAAATAAAGGCACTAGAAGGAAGAGACAGTAGAAGTAGTTGTTTTAGTGTTAACGTAATTCTAGTCTTATGACTGGTGAAATTAGTGTCAGAGAGGGGCTTGTTCTAGAAACATCCACTACAATTATCTTCAGAATTTCAAGATTATAGAACTAATAGTATCAGGACTAGATTTGTTAAACATTATACAAGAATTCTAGATTGAAGAATTTTGAGATCAGAGTATTTTAGATAGTAGCCCCTGAAATCACAAATTTAATTCAGTTCAATTTTCAGTCATTCAGAGCACACCTCAATAGTAGACTCACAGCAAATACTACTGCTACCCCATATCTCTTGCCACCTGACCATAACCAAAGCACTTCCTTGGCTACTAGAGGAATGCCAAGATAAATGCAACATAATTCCTTTCTCGTGGGGGACTAGGACATGTTTATAAGTAACATTACACAGAGTAGAATGTCATAAGTCCTATGCAAACAAAGAATTATGAGGACATAGCAAAGGAAGAAACAAATAATCAGCACAGGCCACAATAAGCATCTGTAGTTGACATTTATCACTCTTTCTAGCCACCTGGTATCTGAAATTTTTCATTAATAAAATTCCCTCTCCTTATGATTCTCAGTAAGGCAGAGCCCAACTTCACTACGGAAACTAAAAATGTGGCTTTTCTATCTTCCCTTGCACCTAGAATATGGGGCCCATGCCTTAGGCTCGACTGATCAGCCATCATCCCCCACTAATTATGCCGATAGCAATGACAGAACAGGATTCCCTGTGGTAGTCACTGCAATTGTAAATGAAGTTCTTGGAGCAGCTGCAGCAAAGATATTCAAAACTGTATGTAGAACAAGTCCAGCCACCTACTGATGAGGACCATAGTTTTAATGTCTCCACTAGACAAGTTCTGCAACCCGATCTAGAACATTGTTACTGGTTGCACAACTGTTAACCTGATTTTCCAGTCTGCCTAGTGTTTCCACAGGCAACCCAATATCCTGGAAATAAACGATCCTACATTCATACTAACCAGAATTCCTTCCTATAGTTCACAGCTAATAACCTTGGTGGACACAGAACTTAAAAAAATGGTAGCTAGCTTTTCTTTAGTCATATTTTCACCTGCTGACCAAGCCCAGGATATAAAGCCAACCCTCTGTCACATATAATATAGAGCAACAGTCCCTAAGTCTAGCTAATTATCAAGCTCAAAATGAGGAGCTTTCAAATTCAAGTAATGGAATTTGATCAGGAGAACCGAAGGGCATCATTCACCTATTCCCCAATATTTATTCAGTAATTACTATTTTTTCAGGCACTTTGCAGTTGCTAGGGATCAATGGTAGCAAAACAAACATTCTCTCTATTCATAGAGATGACTATCTTGTGAAGAAATAGAAAGTAATCTCATAATCATCCTGATGAATACATCATTATAAATGAAATAAATGCTCTGAGATGTAATAAATGACTCTAACCAAAACTAAGATTTTAGAAGGTTTCCTGATGAAAGATGTTTGACTTGAGATCTAAAAGATGAGAAACATTTCACTTGGGCCTTGAAGGATCTCAAGCAGAGATGAAAGTGTCAGGTGAGTACAAAAACATTAATTCAGGGGCACCTGGGTGGCTCAGTGGGTTAAGCCTCTGCGTTCGGCTCAGGTCATGATCTCTGGGTCCTGGAATCAAGCCCCACATTGAGCTCTCTGCTCAGCGGGGAGCCTGCTTCCCCCTTTCTCTCTGCCTGCCTCACTGCCACTTGTGCTCTCTCTCTTTCTGTAAAATAAATAAATAAAATATTCTTAAAAATTAATTTAAAAAGATACATGCACACCCCTATGTTTATTACAACATTATTTATAATAGCCAATTTATGGAAGCAACTTATGTGTCCATCAGTAGACAAATGGATAAGGAAGATGTGAGACACACACACAATGTGATATTGTATAGCAATGAAAAAGGATGAGATTGTGCTATTTGAGACAACATGGATGGATCTGGAGGGTATTATGCTAAGTGAAATAAGATAGATTGAGAAAGACAAATACCATATAATTCCATTTATAAGTTGAATCCAGGGGTGTCTGCCTGGCTCAGTCAGGAGAGTATGTAACTCTTGATCTTGGGGTCACGAGTTTGAGCCCCACACTGGGTGTAGAGACAACAAAGAAAAATGAACTTAAAAAAAAATAAACTAGCATAAAAATTTTTTAAAAACAAAACAAAGATAAAATTTTAAAAACAAATGAATAAACAAACAAAAAGCAGAACTATAAACAGAGAACAAATGTCAGGGTGAAGGGGAGTTGGGGGTTGGGCAAAATGGGTGAAGCGGGGTGGGAGATACAGGCTTCCTGTTATGGAATGAATGAAACATGGCATGAAAGGCACAGCATAGGGAATATAGTTCACCATATTGCAATACTCTTGTAAGTGACAGCTAACATGTGATAAGCATAGCATAATGTATGAACTTGTCAAATCACTATGTTATACACCTGCAACTAATGTAACATTGTGTATCAACTACACTCAAAAGAAGTTTATTGAATATATCACAAGGGAGCAGCAGGCACAATGGCTGAGGAGAGCTGTCTGCCCTGAGGTAGTTTGTGGGAGTGGTTTTTAAAGGGGGAAGTTGAGGAGTCATTGTGGCATATGGAATTCTCCCTTTTTTGGTAACTGTGCCTGGTTGCAAGTAGCCCATTGGTCAGTGCGGGCCTATGGATAGGTTGAGGTTGGGCCCCCGAGGGGCTGGTCTGTATACAGCTAGGGGCTCTTTGTAGACCCTTTCCACACTCTATTGCTCAAGTCTGTTTGCCAAAAAGAGGACTCTACTTAACATCATTCCAGGATGTTTTTAAGAAGTCAATTTCTTAAAAAAAAAAAAGTCAATTTCTAGATCCTCAAGAAGCCTTTTTTAAAATAATATGTCTTAGAATGAGCATATGTTCATAATAATAATTCTACTCTACAAAAGAAATACATATCGCTCATCCAACCCAAAACTTACCATGGTATTTTCCTTGGGTTATACTTCCAGAGCAGCAAACAAAAGCATAAATGAAAATGCTAGTTTAGGGAAAATCTCCCTTAACAATGAATCAAACCACACTAACCCATAGGGATTCCTACCTTTCTTAGTATGGCCTGGCATTAGAGATTGGGTATTTTGCCCCACGTTGGGGTATTCTGAATTTGGAACAAATGAAACAGTATAAAAGTAAGTGTTATTCTTTTAAATATAAATTGAATATATATTTAATATCTATTTTCATATACTTATATATAATCTATATAGAACATTAGTGGTATATTACATATACTTACATATAATCTATATAGAATATTAGGTTTTTTTAAGATACACTGGCTAAACTAGGGATAAAGTCTGTATTTTATTCAATTAACTACTAAAGCCAAATTTATCAAATCATATGATTAAATATTTATTCCAGTCAAATCTTATCTTATAAAATGTTTACTATTTCCTACCTAACTTTCTAAAAAAATAAAAGTATTTATGTTTTTGGTGAAAAATCATAGAAGACAACTTGAAAATGATTAAGTAGGTCAACATTTTTTCAACTGTCTTATACAGAGTTCACAAACACAAATGTGTAAGAAGAGAGTTTGTGTTCATCTTTGGGTGTGAACAGTGACCATAGTTTTATTTGGCAAGCACTGTATTTTCTCAATGTTCTAACCTGAACACCGTTAGGAGGTAGGGCTGGGGGGAGGAGGCAGACTCCCTTGAATTCACCTTTACCAAAGGGTCAGCTACTCGCTATTATTAGCACCCAGCTCAGTTAACGCATTCACAATTCCTGTCTGGTCCCTCTTGGTCTTTAAGTTTACAGCTCCTAAAAGAAAATAGTATGGGGGCACCTGGGTAGCTCAGTGGGTTAAGCCTCTGTCTTCAGCTCAGGTCGTATTCTCAGGGTCCTGGGATCGAGCCCAGCATCAGGCTCTCTGCTTGGCGGGGAGCCTGCTTCCCCCTTTCTCTCTGCCTGCCTCTGTGCCTACCAGTTATCTCTCTCTCTGTGTCAAATAAATAAATAAAATAAAATAAAATAAAAAAGAAAATAGTATGTATTTGGAATAATACATAGAATTATTCCAAGTTGTTGTTGAGATTTGGAATAATACATAGAATTATTCCAAATTGTTGTTGAGAGACAATTCCCCAGGGATGGCTTACATATCGGCACATCTTGTAATCAGTACACTTACTCGCTTTGTTCACACTCTTTTGTAAGATGTTTGAATGGCAAACAGCCTTCAAAGAGAAGATAGTGCCTCCCTCCAGACCAAAAGGGGGACATACTTACTACTCACATGCTTCCTACTCATTATAAAAGATACATTTTCCTAAACTCCACATTCTGCTCATATGACCCTGCTCTAGAGGTGCAGGTGTCATCTAGTCCTCTATGTCATCTTGGGAATTGAGGATTGGGGAAAAGCACAAAAGTGTTGATATTCTGGCTACTGTGACTGCAGAGTATGAAAAACAGCCCTTCATCTCTGACCCATGAGTTTCCAGCACAGTTCCCTCTAATCTTTTAGGTGGTTCTCTCTCAAGCCTCAGGCAATTTCCTCACAGTCTGTGCTGATCAGTACTCGGCTGAAGAATTTAAGGGGACATTTTGTAGATCTAGGGACAGGACTAGAGTAAGGCAAGCAAGGTACCCAGGACCAAAAATCTGAAAAGGTCCTAACTCACAGGTTCAAACAAGAAGCAAGGAATGAGTACCTCCTTGAAGTGTGGTCTGGCCATTTCTCTTGCCTCACCCTAGTCCCAGCTCTGTTCCCAGATCCGAGTGCTCTCATTGCTCTTGTGCCCCTCTCTCTCTTCCTCCCTCACCTCTCCCCCAACCCACCCCCACCCCGCCTCCTCCCTCCCTTGCTTACCCACCCTCTCTTTCTTCCTCTGTCTCTGTTTCTCTGTCTCTCCAGGGTTTCTCCTCTCCCATACTCAGCCCATTTAACTCTGGGATGCCTTGACCTCCCTAGGCTCCCAGCACTTTCTCTTCAGCTCAGGATGCTTGGGTAGCTCCTCCCTGTGCTGTTTCTGGAATCTCTCTGCAGGTAGTTAAGTGGGGCAATCATAGTAGTTAAGTGGGAAATCATTGCTGATTTCCCTTCTCTCAGGATCACTCTCCTATGTTGGCTGATATTAAATGTCTTGAAAATCATTGTTGCACATATTTTGTGCAATTTTTTAGTCGGTTCAAAACAGGCAGAAGGGTGAATCTGGTCCCCATTACTACATCTCAGCTGAAGGCCAAAGTCTTGGGATCTGTTTTGATTGCTTGGTGTTTTACTATCCATGCTATGAAACAAAACATGTTCAGTGGATTTTGGTCCTTGGGCTGTCCAAAGCATCAGACACCAGCAGTCTTTGACTGATGAGCTGTCTTAAAGAGGCAGAATTGCTATGTGGCCCCTTCGGAAAGGAATTTTCCCACGAATCTGGATGGATAACTGTTCAGGGTAAGCTGATATCCGCAGTAATGACTGAAGAGTATCATGGCAGGACATGTGTTTCCAGCCCTATGGTCAGTTTTTCTACTTCTGCCTCATCTTAGGACTGTTTTCTTTAGGAGTCATTTCTCAATAGGCTGACTAGTTCTACAGCTCAATTTCCTGTGCTGTTTAACCCAGAAATCATCCCAGACAGGCACAGTCAGTCTACTTATGGGCCAGGCACTATACTTGGTTCTTTGTATACATTGCCTCTTGAATTTCCATGACCATCATGTTACATAGGTACTAGTGTAATACTGATTCTGCAGATGAGGGAAGTAAGGTTCAGAAAATTTAAATGACTTACTTTCTCAGGGTTACACAGCTGATATGTGTTTATCCAAATAAAATCTAGGTATATTCAACTCCAAGGCCCATTTAGTGGTTCAGGAAGGAATAGGTTAACACAGGAGATAAACTGGACTATCCTCCTCAAAACACTGATCACAGTAGGGTGCCTGGATGGCTCAGTCAGTGGAGCATGCCACTCTTGCTCTCCAGGTTGTGAGTTCAAGCCCCATGTTAGATGTAGAGATTACTTAAAAATAAAAGCTTAAAATGCAAAAACAAAACAAAAAGCACTGATGACAGCATAGCATAACATAGAGATGTTTAATCACTGTGTTGTGCACCAGAAACTAATGTAACATTGTGTGCCAACTATACTCAAATTTTTAATTAAAAAAAAGAGAGGCACCTGGATGGCTCAGTCTTTAAATGGCTGCCTTTGGCTCCAGTCATGATCCCAGGGTCCTGGGATTGAGCCCTGGCATTGGACTGCCTGCTCAGCAGGAAACCTGCTTCTACCTCTCTCACTCCCCCTGCTTGTATTTTCTCTCTCCCTCGTTCTCTCTCTCTGTCAAATAAATAAATAGATAAATAATCTTTAAAAACATAAAAAACAATTGACCACAATACGTATAGCTGTATGACCACCGAAAAGGAAGAGGTCTGAAATAAAAACCATAATCCTCACTTCCTAGGAGCAACCTGTTGGAACTTCTTGGCTTATTCTTGAACATGGCTTGTCTCATACAAGACCAACAAAAGAATAGACAGACTAAGTTGAGTGGTCCACCAGGAGAGTGTTATGGCACAAATATAAGGCTACTGTTTAGTTCTCATCTACAGGGACATACAACCATCCATCAGGGAGAAAATCATGGAAATGGGCAAAAGGGAGTAGCAAGAAATAGAAGTCCATGGGTATCTTGCAAACCCCAAATGGCCAAGGACATAGCCCTCTAATTTTTAGCTAGATCAATAAAGTCAAGTACAGGGGCACCTGGGTGGCTCAGTGGGTTAAAGCCTCTGCCTTCTGCTCAGGTCATGATCCCAGGGTCCTGGGATCAAGCCCCGCATCGGGCTCTCTGCTCGGCAGGGAGCCTGTTTCCTCCTCTCTCTCTCTCTCTCTCTCTCTCTCTCTGCCTGCCTCTCTGCCTACTTGTGATCTCTGTCTGTCAAATAAATAAATAAAATCTTTAAAAAAAAATTCAGGGGGCAAACAAAAACAGTCCATTATATTTTTCAGCTAGGGCTGAAAAGCTGCAGAGTTTTTAAATAAGGTACTTTCTCAAGGAACCTGTGCTGCCCTTGTCAAAGCATATAGACAATTTACATTTACCAATTCTGGCTACATTCATAACATGAAAATTGAAACTTTGATAAGATTACCCATTGTATCTGGTACAGGCTAAGCATTCTCATTTTTTTTCTGAGTTGATCCAAACCAAGGTGGCTAGACTTCATCATCTTGGATGCCAGTAAAAAAGTAGTAGTTTTTTTTTTCTTTTTTTTTTTTAAGATTTTTTATTTATTTGACAGAGAGAGATCACAAGTAGGCAGAGAGGCAGGCAGAGAGAGGGAAGCAGGCTCCCTGCTGAGCAGAGATCCCGATGTGGGACTCAATCCCAGGACCCTGGGATCATGACCTGAGCCGAAGGCAGCGGCTTAACCCACTGAGCCACCCAGGCACCCCATAGTCTTTTTTTCAAAGTAGTCTTTCAAAGTAGTCTTAAAGGTGATTTGACTATCTCATTCCCAATTTCACAGCTTGTCTCAGCCAAGACTATCGTCCTTATGAAGGCATGAAAGCGACTTTGTAGAATCTTAACTTTCCTGAGTGATAAATCCTGAGACCCTTACAATATTTCAAATTTGAAAAGATGACTGTAGCATGTACGTTTCCCCACAAAATTAATACAAAACCACACAGGCAACAATAAAATGCTGCCAGTGCAGATGTTAAGTTGTTGCTTAAGCCAACTGACTAGCTAAGCAAAGATCCTACACACTAGCTTGGGGCAGAAAAATTACCATACTTCATGAACTGTCACAATCTCTTGAGAATACACAAAGGTTATGAATGCTAAATATTCAGATTCCAAGAATCTACTGTAACGTGGGTCTCCATATGATGGAAGGGATCTGTCACTATTGGTTATGTTATATGGTTATATGTTTTAGTAATTTAGGGACACACTGAATCAGCCAGGATGAGGGTAAAGGTGGTAAATCTTTCAAATTAGAATATGGTGCCCACCCCTTTAGGTGGACCCATATTACACAATGAACCATTTACAATCTTACTCAAGTTTTATCAAGTATTTAGTAGACTTTGGAGCCAGCTCCTCCACTTAACTCAAGTTGATACTCCATACTAAACAGGAGTTCTTAGCTCCCTTGACACAATGTTTATGCTGACAAATAACTCCATAACTTTATAATACACATCACATTTAGAAATATCTCATTTTTTTCTCATCAATCAACTGGCCTTTCTTTCCTTTCACTTTACATTTCCAGAAAAGATGGAAGAGAATTCTATAGGAGTGTCCAGTCCTGAGAGGAAATAGAAGAAGAGAGCTTGCCCTTTCTGAGGGGGTGCATTGTGGGGAAACTCAGGGGACTGTGGAAAGACACAGACACATAGAGTCCCAGGTTAAAGTCCAAAATAGAAGAAAGTTTTGTCCTGTTTCCCATTTGAAATCCTATGCAGGTGTAAACCATTCCATTCCACACCCCATTGTTATTTCTTCTAGTAAAATTTAAACTCCTCAGGTCTGCTGTTCTGAATTCCAGAACCTAACCTTCTAAATGCAAGTTTTCTTTTTTTTTTCAGAGTTTTTATTTAAATTCCAGTTAGTTAACATACAGTGTAACATTAGTTTCAGGTGTAGAATTTTGTGATTCCTCACTTACATGGAACACCTACCTGGTGCTCTTCACAAGTACCCTCCTTAATACCTATCACCCATTTAACCATCCTCCCAACTTCGCTAGATTTCTTTTTAAACAAAGAGTTTGCTAATCTGTATCTCATTAATGAAAGAGGAAGACCGCTGGCTGCCCCCACAACAGTCACTGCTGATGCAGCCACATAAAAAGAGAAATAGTGATTACAGCATGGAAGTCACCCAGAAGTTCCCACTGGCCTCCGAGGAAACGAGAGTAGTAGCTGAGATTGTGGCTAGGGAATTTACCCGAGGAGTTGACTGCAAATTCAGGAGGGACCAAGGTGGTCTGTAACTCAGGACTCTAAGGATTACTGCCTTAGCCATGGACCTATTAGTAGGTATGCCTTAAGGAGATGTTAGATCTGTAAACCCCTCTCCAACACCCACTGTGGTCAGGGAGGACTACCAGGCCCTGAGTCTAGAGAGGATAGACAAAGCTTGTGGAAGGATGGAACCAGACCAACCAACCACACCTCCATGAGGCTGGGGTTTGGGGATGGGGAGACACTTTTTGTCCCAATACCCCAAACGCCCATACTCCATCATGGATCAAAGTGGGGAAAGGGGGAGGAAATCTGAAAAACTGCATCACACATAAGAATCTGATTTACCTAAAGAAACTGTTCGATAACAGATTAAGTTTATAGACTCAACTAAAAGCTAGAGTTATTTTTTTTCCCATTTCACCTAATGAGGTGGATAAGGGGTTCACAATGGCAGATTATAGAAAAATAAGCTCGAGTTTCTGTACACATCTGTGTAATGAAAGTAAATTTGTACCCACTGCATACAGTTTTACATATTGATCACAAATGGTCAGCATATTTATGAAAAATTTGGAGCACATTAGATGATGACATTAAAGAAATGTTTTAAAAAACAAATAGCCAATTCCATTAAAATAAAAGTACAGTTACCCACCCTTTGTTCCCATGTGGACTCCACCATTGTTAATAGGACTTTGGGGCTGCATTGCCCAGTCCTCCCATTCTGCCAGACAAGCAGCTTCAGCAACCAGAGACTAATCCAATAAGAGGTAGTTTGAGTTTCATAATGAGGACCATCCATCTTGCTGGTCCCCCAACATTCTGATAATACCCAAATGCTTGCTTTTTGGACTCCCTCATTAATTTGAGTGAGAACAGACTTTTTGTTTACTTAAGAAAGATACTAGTCATAGCTTTTGTTTCTTTGTTTTTAATTTCCATGCATGAAGGATAAGAGGGCAGTGCCAATGATGTTCTGATTTCATTAAAAACAGAACGAAAAACGGGGCGCCTGGGTGGCTCAGTGGGTTAAAGCCTCTGCCTTTGGCTCAGGTCATGATCCCAGGGTCCTGGGATCTAGCCTGGCATCGGTCTCTCTGCTCAGCGGGGAGCCTGCTTCCCTTCCTCTCTCTCTGCCTGCCTCTCTGCCTACTTGTGATCTCTCTCTGTCAAAATAAATAAATAAAATTAAAAAAAAAAAAACAGAACAAAAAACAAAAACAACAACAAAAAAACATATCAAAACAAATCACCACTGGGTGGCTTACTCAAAACAACAGAAATTTATTCTCTCACGGTTGTGGAAGCCAGAAGTCTGAAATTAAGGTGTTAACAGTGCAGATACCCTTTGGAGGTGGAGGCTCTGAGGGAGCCTCCATTCTATGGCTCTCTCCTAACTTCTGGTGGCTGTAGGCAAACCTTGGCTTGTAAACACACCACTCCAATCTCTGCTTCCTTCATATGACATTCTCCCCTGTGTGACTCTGTGTGTCTTTTTCTTTTCTGTTACCGTTTTAAAAAAAGATTTTATTTTTAATCTCTAAGGGCGCCTGGGTGGCTCAGTTGGTTAAGCGTCTGCCTTCAGCTCAGGTCATGATCCCAGGGTCCTCAGATCCAGCTCCCTGCTCAGCAGGAAGCCTGCTTCTTCCTCTCCCCCTCCCCCTGCTTGTATTCCCTCTCCTGCTATGTGTCTCTCTCTGTCAAAGAAATAAATAAAATCTTAAAAAATAAAATCTTAAAAAAAATGTAGTCTCTACACCCAAAATGGAGCTGGAGCCGAGATCAAGAGTCGCACACTCTACCAACTAAGCCAGCCAGGTACCCCCTTTTCTGTCACTTCTAAGGATAACTGTCTTTGGATTTGGGGTTCATCCTAATCCAGGATAATCTCATCTTGAGATCTTTTCCTAATTACAAATGCAAAGATCCCTTTCCAAGTAAGGTCACATTCATAAGCACAGGGAGTTAAAACTTGGACTTATCTTTTGGGGAGACACAATTCAACCTACTACAAAGCATTTTTAAACCGTTTAGGAAATAGGGATATTTCCGTTTAGGAAATAGGAAATATTAAGACCAGGACAATAAATTTTTAAGTAAAACAACCAATCAGAATTACAGACTTTTTAGATGTTAAAGGTTATTTTCAAAAGCCACAACAACAATATCTGAAGTCAGGGTGTCTCATAATTAGAATGAACATTTAAGAGGAGTTTTGCGATACAAACTAGTATCTGCTTTTCTGACTTTCTAGAAGACTAAGCAGTTTTCCTTATCTTATTGAGATTTCTTTTACCATAATGATGAGGGTCTGTGGTTTTTCAAGACCAAGTCCTAGAAAGCCATTAGTTAGCAGCAGCAGGAAAAAATTAGGTATGAGAGCTCAAAACTTATCCTATGGAGGACAAAGGAGCAAAATAAAACAGACACATTTTTCTAATCTTACACCAACAAATTCATTCCAAATATCTCCTGAGAGGCATACACCATATACAAGAATCCATTTTCATGCTTCTCACTTTTGCACACTTCAGAAATTGGTATGGATATGCTCACCATGCTGTATCCATTCTTTACCAGGAAGAAGGCTTATTGACGTTGAACTGTAAGAGTCTTCTAATTATTTGCATGAGTTCACTCATATTGGCATGATCAGGTGCAAAAAACTCAGTTTTATCCTGAGTTTTATCTCCTATCTCCTATTTTATCTCCTATCTCAGGATAGGAGACTGCTTCTTAACTTTGTATGATTCCTCCCCGCTCCCCCCTTGTAGGGTTCTATTATCACTGGGATTTTGCTGCGAGTTGCTTTTGGGCAATTCTGGCATCTTTTATTCTTTGTTTGAAGGTGCAGAACCACTTGAAGTTTTCTCCAAGGTCTTGGCATGGTAGGTTGAGGTGGTGTGGCAGCAGTGGTGGCTCCCACTGTAGTAATAGCAACTTCTTCGAAGACTTAGTAAATAGCTACTATGTTCCTTTCTTCTCCTGGTTTTTCCTCCTTCAAATGTCCTACTCTCTTATAACTTTTCCTTTATTAGATCCTTCCTATATGAAGGCTACAGATGTACTTAAGACTCGTTTATAAAAATAAAAGCAAAAACAAAAACAAAAACAAAAACCCTCCTTTATTTCCGTATCCCCTTTTAACCACTACTAGAATCATAGGATTGGGGGCGCCTGGGTGGCTCAGCGGGTTAAAGCCACTGCCTTGGGCTCGGGTCATGATCCCAGGGTCCTGGGATTGAGCCCCGCATCGGGCTCTCTGCTCTGCGGACAGCCTGCTTCCTCCTCTCTCTCTGCCTCTCTGCCTACTTGTGATCTCTGTCTGTCAAATAAATAAATAAAATCTTAAAAAAAAAAAGAATCATAGGATTGGTCAAGGGTTGGAGTTTCCTCCTTGCATTTGGCTTTTTAAAAAAGTTCACAGGAGCACCTGGGGGCTCTGTTGGTTAATAACGTATCCAACTCTTGATTTAGACTTAGGTCATGATCTCAGGGTAGTGGGATGGAACCCTCCACCCCCATTGAGCTCCAAGCTCAGCGCAGAGTCGGCTTGTCTGTCTGTCTGTCTGTCTCTCTCTCTGATACTCCCCACCCACTGCTTGATGTGCACATGCTCTCTCTTCCTCTCTCTCAAGTAAATAAATAAAATCTTCCCAAAAATGTGCATAGAAATTAGGGGTACTAGAGAGACTCTGGTCCAGATTGCCATTGTAAGAGCCCTGTCTGGTTGGGGAAAGAAAATTAAATGACAAAGAAATAATCTGTAGGTAGAAAGAATGTGGACATATTCAAAAATAGAAGAGCTGGATGAAGTAAAAGAGACAGTAACGGAAGAAAATGTTGCAAGAACTAGATAGATTGAAAGAAAGGTTGTAGTCAAACAATTAGATATGAAAGTTTAAAACTTCTGATGATGAACAATTCTTGGTGAATGATCAAGGGTATGACCAAATGATCAGGGGATGACCAAAACAAATTTCATGTCTTTAGAAATTAGGAGGCCAAGGAAGACCATTAGCTAAATTGTCCATATATGAATGCCATGCAAAGCATGAAGTAATAAAAAAAACTGTAAGTCAGTTCTTCAAATCTAGGAATAAAGGAGAATCCTCAAGATAGAAGGTCAGCAATAAGGAGGAATAGAAGATTCTTCAGCTGGATGACACAAACTTCAAATAAAGTGGAGGTTTTACACGAGCAGGTATGAGTAATTACTTGGCAGTGTCATTGGGGAATTAGAACAACCAGTCTAGTTCTCAGCCCTAATGTGGGTGGGGCATAGAAGAATAATTACCACCTTTGAAAGGGCAGCCTTGTGGTATCCTTGAGGAAGAGCTTTTAGAGGAAAAGTTGACTTGAGGTAGGGAGAAGACCAGTTAGGAGACCCTTGCTTCATAAGGATGAGAAAGGATGATGGCCTAACCTATGGTAGCAGTGAGAAAACAAAGAAGCAACTATGTCCTAAAGATAAAAAGGTCATATATTGCTTTGATAGCTAATTAAGTGTGAAGAATAACTAGGAAGAATAAAGCACAAATTTCAGGATTCTGTTTTGGGCAAATGGGTATGAATGCGCTCTTTACTGAAACAGAGGGAGAAGCAAGTTTAAAAAAATAATAATGAGATCAGGTTTTGGCCTCCATGTCCCTCTGGAAATACCCTATAAGCAACTCAAATATATACTCTAGGCTGATGAATGAGATTAGGCTACAGAGCTGCATTTGAGAACCATCATCCCTGAATGAAGTCAAAGACAAGTAAGGGTAAGAGATCACTTAGGGAGGGTGTTTTGTTTTGTTTTAATGAATGAATGAATGAAACCTCTTTATATCTGTGGCTCTGTGTTAATCTTTTTCCTGTTGGTCAGGAGTCCTGATTTGTTATTTTTGTTAAACTTGTTCCGCATCTCCCTCTTAGAATTATTGAATGTCTCCATTGTGTGATTTTTGTATTCGGAATACAAAAGTAAAAAGCATTGCTCTTTCCCTGCTGCTTCTCTAATCTCTCACTACTGCTCTGAGGCTCTTGCCCTTGCCCTTTTACCAACCTCCTAATCCTGTCATTACCTTCAATTATTTATGAGTATAAACTCTTTCTCCCACTAGAATGCTCCCTAAGGGCAGAGACCCTGTGTCATTCTCTGCTGTATTCTAAACACTAAACAGTGCCTGAAACAGAGCAGACTCTCCAAAAATATTTATTAAGGTAATGAATGAAAAAGAACAAAGTTTGACATACAAGCTTGACAAAGTAAACTCTTATAAACCAATAAAACAACTAGTACAAAAGTCATTGCCATTCTGGTTAATTTATTTTTAATTATTAATTGAATGAAGAAAGAAAAAATAGGCAAGCAGAAAATAGTAGTTACTACATCTCACATCCATTAAAATGGCTATCAACAACAGCAATGACAACAAAACGGAAAACCCCAAGTGTGAGCACGGATGTGGAGAAATTGAGACCCTTATGCACTGTTGCTAAAATGTAAAAATGATGCAGCCACTGTGAAAAACAGTGTGATCTTTCCTCAAAAAAATCTAAGGTACAATTACTCCCTGACCCAGCGATTCCACTTCTGGGTACATAGCTAAAAGAATTGAAAGCTGGGACTCAAACAGATAAGCAACACCCCCATTCATGGCAATATTATTCACAATAGCCAAAAGGTGGCAGCAACCCAAGTGCACATAATGGATGAATGAACAAACAAAATATGGCATATACATACAATAGGATATAATTCAGCCTTAAACAGGAAGGAAATTCTGATGTGCATGAATAAAACTGGAGGACATGTTATGTGAAATAATCTAGTCACAAAACAAGTATGAATTGCACTGATTCCATTCACTGTACATAAAGTATCTCAAGTAAATTCCTAAAGACAGAAAGTTGAATAGTGGTTGCCAGTAGCTGGGAGGGCTGCGGTGGGAAAAGGAGCACAGAGATTCCATTTTACAAGACGAAGAGTTCTGAAGATGGATGTGGTCATAGTTATAGAACAAGGGGAATGCACTTAATATTACTGGAGTGTACTTTCCAATATGGTTAAGATGGTACATTTTATTATATTTTACAATTTTTAAAAAAATTAATTTCAGAAAGAGACTAAGCGCCCCCGCCAAAAAATTAAAAAGCCGATGACTGAATAACAACCGACATCAATCAAAACGCGTATAAGGAAGGAAGAAACTAGGCCCGCCCACCCGCAAATCAGCTTGACCACCAAGCCCTGGGAGCCGGAGACCAAGGGCGCGGAAGGGCCAGGCCTGGGCCTCCGCGCAAGGTGAAGCTCCGGCAGGCCGTAGTTAAAGTAGGTCATCCGCGGCCTGGGCCGCCCCTGCGCAGGCGCATATGGCCGATGCCGGGGCGCCTTTGAAACGTACCGGAAGTGACGTTTGTAACGCTGGGCCAGGTTCAGGGAAGATTCGGGTTGGTGAGCAGCGCTAGGCCTGTGGTCCTGGACCACTATGAGCTGCACCATCGAGAAGATCCTGACAGACGCCAAGACGCTACTGGAGCGGCTGCGGGAGCACGACGCGGCCGCAGAGTCGCTGGTGGATCAGTCCGCCGCGCTGCACCGCCGGGTGGCCGCTATGCGGGAGGCGGGAACGGCGCTTCCGGACCAGGTCGGGCAAAGGGTAGGGGTCCGTGCCCGCAGGATCTGTGCACCCGAGGGGTGGAGGGCGAAGGTGGGAACTCGGGTTTAAGTCTACGCCTAGTCTCAGAGGGTGACGGTGAGACCTTTCTGCGGGGTCCGGGTTGAGAATGCTGCCCTGAAGCTCCGATTCCTGCTTCTTCGGTTGCATCCGCGGCTGTTCCCCTGTTAACGGCGCGCTTAGTCTGTCTTTGTTTGTCCAGTATCAGGGAGATGCATCCGATATAAAGGACATGTCCAAATTCAAACCTCACATTCTGCTGTCCCAAGAGAATACACAGATTAGAGACTTGCAGCAGGAAAACAGAGGTTAGTCAGGCCTTTTTGCGTAGTTACGATTTTCTCATATCCAGTAATATTTCAAAAGTTTTTGCCTAACTATTCACATCCTGTATGTATCTTAAGATTAGGACTTTTAAAAGCGTTATTCTGTGATGACTCCTAACAATAAAGTGTTTTAAGCCCATTACCCATTTTAAGCTCATCTGACTGACTTTGTATCTGTAGGCAGCTTTTCAAAGGGGTGCTTACTAGAGTTGAATTATTGCATGGCTTATTTATGTATCCCCTTATGGATATTTGCACAACAAGAGTGTTAATATACTCAAGGGCTTGAACTTTTTATGTTTAAATATTAATTGAAATACACACTGATGTTAAGATTGAAGAGATTTTTTTTTTTTTAATGTTCTTGTGCAAGGGGGAAGAACTGAACTTCAGCTTCAAGGTGTATATTCTTAGGCTTGATGAGTACATTATTAATGATAGCAGTATGAAGTTATTTGTATATCACTTGACAGAGAACTTTTGCATATGTCATCCCATTATATTCTCATATCTTCATTTTGAGGTAGATAAGACTTAGGTACTTAATATGACAGTGCAGTTAAGAATAGGTTCAGAGGGGCGCCTGGGTGGCTCAGTGGGTTAAAGCCTCTGCCTTCAGCTCAGGTCATGATCTCAGGGTCCTGGGATCCAGCCCCGCATCGGGCTCTCTGCTCATTAGCAAGCCTGCTTCCTCCTCTCTCTCTCTGCCTACTTGTGATCTATGTCTGTCAAATAAATAAATAAAATCTTAAAAAGAAAAAAAAAGAAATAGGCTCAGAGAAGGTAATGATTTTCATAAGAATAGTGGTAAGCTTGTAACTCACTGAACTGAACTGAAACCCATGTCTTCTTATTGTACATCCCACGTTGTTTTTGTCAGACTATGCTGCCTCTGCCTAGAAAGTTTTCTCATAGACCTTAACTGTTGAGTTTTGTGGACTTAAACACTGAGTATAACTTTGCATTCACAATATCTCATGGAGTGTCATAAAATTCCAACTGTTAAGAGTTTTGGCTTTGGGAGCTATCTCAGATGTCACTGCCAAGCGATTTTATTTTTTTGATAGAGCTATGGGTTTCCTTGGAGGAACACCAGGATGCTTTGGAACTCATCATGAGCAAGTACCGGAAACAGATGTTACAATTAATGGTTGCTAAAAAGGCCGTGGATGCTGAACCAGTCCTGAAAGTTCACCAGTCTCACTCTGCAGTAAGAAACTTTGATGAATAACTTCTGAATGAACGGGATTAAAATCTTGAATTGTTTTAAATTGATTGCTTGTTTTTGAAGGAAAGTAAGCTTGTTTATCACATTCACTGTTGATTTTGCTGTAGCTTTGGAAGGATATGAATAGAAAGAAGGGAGTAAAGGGCCGCTCAGAAGCTTTTTTCTTTTAGTGGGACTAAGGTTCCTCACTCCTGTCTGCCCCAAGATCTCTTTTCACAAGATGAATGGATGCTTATGCAAACATAAGGCAAGGTAGTGCTGATGGTGCTCAGTAAATACTTGGTTGGTTACAACTGTACTTTGACCAAACTATAAGCTCCTTGATTAAGGAGCATGGATTCTTCTCTTATTCCTAGCACAGTACCTGGCACATAGCAGGCAGTCAGTAAACCTTTATTAAACTGAACTACAGGGGCGCCTGGGTGGTTCAGTTGGTTAAGCAACTGCCTTCAGCTCAGGTCATGATCCGGGAGTCCCGGGATTGAGTCCCGCATCCGGCTCCCAGCTCCACGGGGAGTCTGCTTCTCCCTCTGACCTTCTCCCCTCTCATGCTCTCTCTCACTCTCTCTCTGAAATAAATAAATAAAATCTTTAAAAAAAAAAAAATAAACTGAACTACATAGCATCATACTATGTTGTTAGAGAGAAATAATATTTAATATTTAAATAATATTAATAAAATATTAAAATAATATAGAAAATCCAATGTATAAAAGGTAATAAATGATAGAAATATTAAATATTAATATTTAAATAATATTTTAAAAAATATATGGCATAGTTTCTACACCTCAGTTGCTTATGTTGTAATTTGGGAGACCCAATAATTGTGCTTATGTTTGTAGAGTGTTTCATAGGTATCATCGTACATTCATATGTATTATATCATTGAAACCTGGATTAATAGATTGGCACCTCACTATTTGTTCCATGGAATTTATGAAAGATAAGTTTCATCTTAGATTCCTTTGAAGGCATTTTGTGGACTTAACAAAAGTCTTAGTGAGCAGGAATATTTTAAATATGTGACTAGCTCGCAAAGTAAATAAATAAATAAATAGCTCTCATCTGGAAGAGAAAAATAAACTATTTTCTGTAATCTGGAGAAAGGAGCTTAAACCTTAAAAGATACAGTTTAGCTCACATGAGAAAGTTGGGAAGAGATATAACCAAAGATAAAGTAAGGAACCTTGGGATGTGGTAGGCTTCCTGCCAATTAAACTATTCAGTGGGTGGTTAAACTAGAATCAATCCTTAAAACAAATTGTGAATACCACAAGATACCTTTATTATGGCTTTGCCTCTAAGGACTCAGATTATGGTGAAACTCCTACGTAACTTCTACAGCATAGATTAAATGAACTTCTAACATTGTAATGCACATGTTCTCATGAACTTCATATCTGCAGAAGAGATAACTTTTTCACTTTTTTTCTTAATATCTTCACAGGAAATTGAGAGTCAGATTGACAGAATCTGTGAAATGGGAGAAGTGATGAGGAAAGCAGTTCAGATGGATGATGACCAATTTTGTAAGATTCA
>RCUC01132353.1:0-16343 GCA_003697995.1 Taxidea taxus jeffersonii | reverse complement strand
TGCCTGCCCATGGGTTATTCAAATAAGCCAATCATACCCTCCTGCAGGAACCTATCCCTCCGATAGGACAAAGCCTGCCTCCCTGTCCCTTGTTTTCTGTTCCCGAGTGTGACCCCACGGGCCCTGCAGGGTGTGCCGCATCCTCTCCCAGGTGGTAAGTATATGGGATCATGCTGCTGTCAGTCTCATCTATTCAGTCCTGGGTTCCCACAGCCCTACGACCAACCCAGTTTACGTCCCTCCCAAACAGGGTGAATGGGGGAAATGAAAGCTGCCCGTCTTAATAAATGGTACAGGGGGCAAAAATCAGGGCATTTTGATTTCTCACACCTACAACCGACCCATCACCAAATCTTTATTAATAATTTCATACATAAACTGTATCTGGGATCTAATCTCTTCTTACCACCTCCATCACAATCTCTGTAATCCAAACGGCCTCTTGCCCAAACCAAACAGTAGTGTCTGTTGTGGGCGCTACCTCTGCCCACTTCCCCCTGCAACCTATTCACCACAGAGCAACGTGGTCCTTTTATGACATAGGTCTGATCACACCATTCTTTGTGGGTTTTTTTTTTTTTTTAAGATTTTACTTATTTGACAGAGAGAGAGCGAGCACAAGCAGGGGGATCAGCAGAGGGAGCCTGGCGCGGGGCTCTATTCCAGCACCCGGGGATCATGACCTGAGCCGAAGGCAGATGCTTAACCAGCTGAGCCACCCAGGTGCCCCAGATCACACCATTCTTTTGCTCAAAAATTTCTAATGGCTTCCCGTGACACCCTTGGGATATAAGCCCAAGTTCTTACCATGGCCCCGAATTCGAACTCTTCCAGTTCACTCAAGCTGCCCTGGCCAACTTGCTATCCCTTGACTCCATCAAGCTCACTCTTGCTTAGAGCCTTTGCCCGTTTCCTCTGCTCGGAATAACCTTCCCCTGGAGAGCACCAGGGCTTCTCCACCCACTTGATCTCTGCTCAAGGTCACCTCCCAGGGCCTTCCTCAATCACCTTTTCTAACAAGGCCCATCTGACACCCTCAACCTTGCTTTTTCTTCGTTTGCACCTCAATAGCCCAACTAGTGCCCATTTGTTTCCTCTCTGCCCCCCCACTGAGAACAGGAGATCTGCAAAGGAGGGCCCTTGATTACTGCCATATCTCCAGTGCCTAGAATATGCCTGAAACACAGTTGCTCAGTGTTTGCTGCATGAATAAACTGTGAACAAGAACGCCTGGTTTTCTAATATCCTCACCGGATATTATAAACCTTTATATATCTTTGGTAATCTATTTTAATTTGTATCATTTTTCTGGGTTGACGTTTGTATTTTTTTCCAGAAAGCTATCTTTTCAGATTCCTTGCACAGCTTGTCTATTTCCCATTGCTTTGCAAGAGCTATTGATTCATTAAAGAAATTATTCCTTTGTCTGTCCTATGCTGCATATATATTTTCCTACTTGCTATTTGCCTGTGACTTTGTAGTCACATTACCAATTTTTCCTTTCTGGCTTCTGGTTTTGGGGCATGCTTAGAAAGCCTTTCCCTGTTCCAAGATCATCAAAGCAGCCATACTTGTTTTCTTCTAAGCAATATATGTATATGTAAAAGATTATGATGCTTAGATCTCTGATGCATCTGGGATTTCCTTTGGGGAATAAAGAGTAAGGAAGTGATCTAGTTTATAAGCAAACTTAGCCCCCCCCCAAGAAAAAAGCAAATTTAGTTTTAAAATACAAAGAATTGGGGCGCCTGGGTGGCTCAGTGGGTTAAGCCTCTGCCTTCAGCTCAGGGCATGATCTCAGGGTCCTGGGATCGAGCCCCACATCGAGCCCCACATCGGGCTCTCTGCTCAGCGGGGAGCCTGCTTCCTCCTCTCTCTGCCTGCTTCTTTGCCTACTTGTGATATCTATCAAGTAAATAAATTAAAAAAAAATACAAAGAATTCAAATTTCTGGATACCATTTATGAAACTTATTGTTTTAATCTTCTCAAAGAATATTCATAATTTAAAAAATAAATTCAAACACAATTCACTTATTTTCCAACACACATTTTTACAAGCGATTTGATACATACATATGAATCTATGTATGTGTGCATATATGATAAAATTCTATTTCCCATAATTCTCTGGAGTATTATAGTTTGACATTATCATCAGTATTAAAATATTTTCCCAAGAAAGTTTCTATTTCATTTTTCTCAGTATTTTCTCCTTTTCCTGGATCTTGATTTTTTTTTCGTTTTACTGTATTTTCTTTTAAAAAGTCTCTTTTCAATTAAGCTCACTTCTTCATGGAGAGAAGAGGTCTTTATTCTCAGCAGGAAGGAGAAGAGATTTATTATGAACTGATAACTCAGCGAAAAATTTGATTCTTCATAGGTTGTCACGTGTTTACAATAGCTAGAAAGGGAAGATAAAGGAAGATGTTATCTTAAAATGACCATTTAAAATGTATGCAGCTATCCCTGAAACATCCCCCCAGTTGGCATATATATGTGGTCAGGCTGAAAACAGTACTCAGAGTTGAAAGGAAACGTGGAACAATCTGGCGAAACAATTTTACAGAGGAAAACATGTTAGCACCATGCATGGGTAGCTACTGTGCCAGGGTGACAGACGGTCTAGAGCAAGGGCTCAGGATTCCTTGCCCAGAAGTCCTTCCATTCCAGATGTGCCGCTGCTTTTTACCGTGCCCAGAGCAAACAACAGCACACAAGAAGAGATTCTGGGCATAGTTTTAAAAGAAAATAAATAATCCCTAATCCCCACCCAAAATAAGACACCAGACTCGATACTGTAGCCTACAATCTTGTACCTATCACAGAAAGAAGAGTTTACAAAGCAATTCCACTTATCTTAGAAGCAGAAGGTCAAGTCTCCAACTACCACCAAATCTCTTAATTACGAGATTTTCAGTCTTACAGTTCATGCAGAGCAAAAAGAACCCAGCTGTTTCACCTCTGACTCTGCATGGTCCATTTGTGACTAACTGTATTAAGGAACTGACTGGGTCACATCCGTGAAGCTCTAGGAAGCCGCTGGCGGCCCCGCGGGAAGGCACACAGCCACGAGCCATTCCGTAAGCGCTGGACACACAAGGCGCCACCACACTACTTCCCAACTGGTCTCACGCGGGCGCCCCTCACCGGCCAGGGCCACCACCACGTCTCTTCCTTTTGATCAGATCTTAACATCGGGAAAGGCCACTGCACTGACCACGGCCCAGGAACGTGCGGCCCCCCAGACGTGCAGCGGGGCCGGGGGTCTGGACTCTGGCCACCCCCGTTGCTGCTGAGACCATGCCACTCCGCAGTCCTTCTAGACGCGGCTAAACTTTCGTGGAGCAGGACATTTTCAAAGAGATAACTTCATTTTGTTCTCTCCTATTGCTTTCCTACATTCGACTTAGCGCTGATACTCAGGAAGAGATTCTTTAGTAGAAAATCAGTCTGAAAGTAACGAGCGCAGTTACCGTGTTTTGAGATTTCCTACGTGACAATGAGACCAAACTCTCATTCAGGCCTCATTCTCTCCTCCTCCTGCGCCATTCAACGCGTTAAGCAGTGAGCACCTGCTCCGTGCGAGCCCTGTTCGAGCCTCGGGGATTGTTCATGAATTAAGACAGTCCAGTCCCGGCACTCAACGACCTTCTCGTCTATTCTAGTGGGGGGGGGCGGGGGCAGGACAACCCATTGGACACTGACAAGAGCCGGAAGAAAGAAAACGGAGGCCGGGAGGGGGCGGGTGGAGCGAGGCGTGCGTGTGAGGGCGGGGGAGCTGCTGCCACTCCGGACAGGAAGGCGCGCGACATCGAGCAGGAAAACCCGGCAGGAGTGGGTGTGTGTGGCCACGAGGAGGAAGAGCACCCCAGGCTGGAGGCACGACACGTGCAGAGGCCTGTGGGGGGCTGTGCTTGGCAAGTTCAAGGAGCAGCTACGGAGGCCGGCGTGAACCGGGGCAGAACGTGGAGCGAAGGGCGCGAGCAGGGAAGGTCAGAGAACTGCAGGGGCCTGCAGGCTCCTTAGGGTCTTTTAACTCTACTGGGTGGGAGGTGGGAGCCCCCGGAGGCTTTGAGAAGAGGGGAAAGACCAGTAGGACAGGCGCCTGTGCCAGGGGGAAATCTAAAGCCATGAGCTGCCCCAAGCTCGTCTGCACGCTGCTTCGTAGCCCACTTCGTCACTGGGACAAGGAGCTGCAGAGATGGCAAATCGCTGGCCCCCAAGGCACGAGCAGCAGGGCAGACTAGGGCCCGGTTCACGGCCGGCCGCTTCACTACAGGGAAACTGCCCTGTGAACAGGTTCCGGGGACAAAGAATGAGGTTAGTACACAATGAAATTAGTATAAAATTAAAAAGGCACATGGGGCGCCTGGGTGGCTCAGTGGGTTAAAGCCTCTGCCTTCGGCTCAGGTCGTGATCCCAGAGTCCTGGGATCGAGCCCCGCGTCAGGCTCTCCACTCAGCGGGGAGCTTGCTTCCCCCTTCCCCTCTCTCTGCCTACTTGTGATCTCTGTCAAATAAATAAATAAAATCCTTTAAAAAAAAAATTAAAAAGGCATGATGAAAAAAGTCTTTAAAGTCTAAAACCTTTTTTCAGCTTTATCGGGATATTATGGACATAATGTCTGTTAGGTTTAAAGTGTGCGACGTGTGTGTCCTGCAGTGATGACCACAGTAAGGTCAGCTAGCACTTCCATCCCTAAGACTCTTGAACAAGACGCAATGTATAATTCCAATTTTCTTGATTGTAAGCCCAACATCTAATTCTAACAAATAACCTATCCGGTTCTTGTACTGTCAACTGTAATTTTATGTGACTTTTTCAAATTAGGAAAGAATACTACTTCATGCCAAACTAGAGATTCCATGATGTTTTTTATCCCATATTACTGAAAGCATCACATACCTTCTACAGAATTTCTGGGTACTAAGCCAATAGAGTGAATTCTTGGTTGTCAGTGACTGGCCTTTCTTCTTCAGGATCCCCTGGAGGCTATGGCCATGGAAACAGGTTCTAGCAGAGTCTCCTTCAGTCCAGTTGAACTGAAAACTTGAAGGGCTTTTTTTTTCAACAGTTGGTGCTGAATCAGTCAGTGTGCTAAATTGTTTTTGTAGACTCACCACCATCTCTGGAAACGGAGGGAAAAAGGAAAGGAATAAAATAAAAACTGAAGTTAAATCACGGATGAGTTTACTTGTTAGCAATGTACTACGTTGGTTTCTAAGTTTGGACAAATGCACCACAATAACGGAAGAGGGTAACAACGGGGGAGATGAAACCAGCTGAGGAGAATTGGGGAACTACTTAACAAAGGTTAAAGTGGTGGGTACTAAGGAGGGCACCTATTGCTGGGAGCACTGGGGGTGGTGCATAAACAATGAATCTTGGAACACTGAAAAAAATAAAATTAAATTAAAAAAATAAAATCAGCAAAGGGGAAAAAAAGGTTAAACGGTAAATCTTATGTATTTTTACAATTAAAAAAAGAAAAGAATGAACAAGACACCTTAAAGGCAATCTCTACAGAAAAAATTCTGAAAGTCATAGAAATACAGGATGATTTCAGATTTTGGTGGGAACTTAAGTTCTGTTTTAAAGAGTACAATGTCCCTGAGACAGATTCCTCTGGAGGTTTCTTACGGAGGAGGATTATTTCTTTGGATGGGCACTGGAACACTCACTGAAGAAGTAAAATAATCCCTTAGACACTTTTATTTATTTAAGTAATCTCTGCACCTGACGTGGGGCTCGAAACACAACCCTGAGGTCGAGAGTCGCAGGCTTTCTAGACTGAGTCGGTTAGGTGCCCCTAGGCACTCACTTTTCAGGAAGTCAAGATATTTAGCTTTTCTACAACAGTACAGCTAAATGGCATTAAGAGAAAATGCAACTCACCTCTCCTTTTATATACCACTGCTCTGTCAATGGATGAGTGGTAGAGTGGCTTTTCGCTTTTCCACACATACCTGTACGATGCAGAAAAACATCTTTTGATGGAGCAGGATGGAGAAGAAATGGACCTCAACACATTTCAGAGAAGTTTCTCTGAAGCAACGTCTGAAATTCCTAATACTCCACGTAAGGGCTCAGCCTTAGAACGACCCATTGGCAGGTCTTATGTCACAGATGCAAGCAAGGAGCTCTGAAGGGGATGGCAAGCCAACAGAATGATGTGCTCATCCCCAAAGCCTCCCAGATGTCATAAGGTCTTGAAGATGTTATAGAAAAATGTAGAAATGGTTTCTCTCACTGTAAAATTTTCTTGCTGTCTGTTCTCAGAAGGGAATCCACCACCTAAGAAACAACTGTTCCCCCTTGACCTTGCCCAGCTGCCCTTCTGCTGAGGATTAAACCAGAGGCACGTCTGGTAGCAGATACGAAGTGAACAGTAGGTACCAGTCTTCTGATAGAAAGATGCAATCGATGTTAATAGTGACAGTTTTCCTGACAATTATGTGTGAATTAAATCTTAATGAACATACCACATTTAAAATATATCAGAGAACTTGTCACTGAACCCTATGGTAAAGGTGGTTTGTGATTCTTTCAAGTATCTTTTTAAAATTTGTTTTCTTAAATAATAAATGTAACAATATACTCAAGGTAAAAAAATAATAAAGAAGTTCCCTAAATAGTCTACTCCCAATCGGTGGATAAACCCACTATTAAAAGTCTCTTGCAAATACCTAACCTAGACAGATTTTCTCATGCATTTATAATGTCTATACGGGTGGCAACTAGGGCATTACTTCCTCGGGGTCATATGCCCAGAAAATGGGAAAAGTGATCTAGAATAACCTTCTGTACAGATACTCCTTCTTTAAAAATGTACTTTATTTTGCTTACCTCTTCCCCAAAAGCTACAAAAAACAGAGGCACTTCACAAAGTCCTAATGTTTTCTGCAGGAATTCCACATGCTTCTCTCCAGTTTTCCCATAGGATTTTGTTTCCCAACTATTAAAAGTTCAGGTATAATGTACATACAAACTCATCACGTTCAGTGTGCAGCTCTGCTGGCTCTGGCAAACAACACAGTCCTGTGATGGCCACCACGGTGAACGTGATCCGGAAGTCTCTCATGCCTCTTCAGTCAGTCCCTCTCCACGCTCCCAGATCCCTGGCCTTAGGCAACTACTGATGTTTTTCCATCCCTATAGTTTAGCCTTTCCCAGAAAGTCACATAAAGGGAGTCATACCATAGGTAACCTTTTGAGACTTTCTTTCAGCATAATGCATTTAAGTCATTCATATTGTTGGATGTATCAGAAGTTTGTTCCTTTCATTGCTGACCAGTCTTTCATTGTGCAGATAAACACTGCTTGGTTTATCCATCCACCAGCTGAAGGGCGTCTGGGTTGTTGCTACTTTTTGACCACTGTGAATGAAGCCACCATGAACACTCGAACAGAGATTTTTACGTGCTGTCATTTCACTTGGGTAAAGATGTAAGACAGCGAACTATAGGTCGTGTAATAAGTGTATGTTCAACTTTATGAGACACTGTCCAACTTCCAAAATGGCTGCACCATTTTAAATCCCCACATTAGGTATGGTCAGGGTTTTTTGCTCATTTCACTTTGTTTTTGGCATTCTGACTGGTGTGTAATGATACCTTACTGTGGTCTTAATCTGCATTTCCCTATTAACTAATGATGTTGAGCATCATTTCACACATCTTTTGTTCAGATCTGTCGTCCATTTAAAAAATTGGGTTTTTGTGTTCGTACTGTATGAGAATTCTTTATTCTGAATACAAATCTTTTATCAGATATGGGATGTGCACATTTTTTCTCCCATTGTATGGCTTCTCATTCTCTTAACAGTGTCTTCTGAAGAGCAGATATTCTTTCTTCTGGTTAAGTCCAATTTATAATTTTTTTTCTTTTATAGATCATACTTTTGGTATCATATCTACAAAATTTTGCCTAACCCAAAAGGCTAAAGAGATTTTCTGCCCATGCTGTTAAATTTTCTTCTATGTTCCTCCCAACATCTTCCATGACAACTGGAAGTCATCAAAACAACCTTTTAAGCTGTTATTAGGTTTTCAACTACTGTTTATTGATGTTTTTCATAATCTCCTACATAGGGACCCATACTCAGCTACGGAAAATGCTTTAATAACTTTCATCTAACAACATGGAAGGTGATGTTTACAGTAACAGGAGAAAAAATTACCAATTAATGTCAACAGTGGGGGTGGAGTAGGGTGAAACAGGCAGGTAACAGACCGCACACACAAGGGCTCTATGCCTAAGCACTAGTCAGTAGTGATTTACATGTGGGATTTTGCTTAGTGGGATTTCACCTACTCCATACAGAAGGATCTTGGTGGTATATCCCTTGGACAATCTTTTCCCTGAGCCCTGGTCTCTCCGTGGAAGATGCCATTTTGGAAACGGATATACTCTCTTTGGTCATTAAACTCTTCCCAAACGTACCTAAAAGTCAGGAAGTCTAAGATGTGTAACTAAATGCTAAAATATCAATCTGGGCTCCAACAGCCATGTCTGCAGTGTAAGCTGGTGCTTGGCTTGAGCTAATGAATTCTTAGTTACCACTGAGCTGCCTGAGTGGCAGGGTCACTGAATACCTAGCCTCTCAGTATCAGCCAGAACAACCCCTGCTGGCACCATAAAAAGGCAGGCCCAATGGCTGGTACTCCCAAGATAACCAAAGGTAACAGAATGAACTTCTGTTCTTCCTGATACTCTTGTAACAACCACTGAGATCCAAAGACCAAAGAGACATTCCTTCTCTGACAAAGAAGAGGAAGGACCCAGTTTCCTGGGTACCCACAGGCTGTCAGAGTAAGTTCACACCCACCTCTTTTCTTTCATCATTGTGTATCAAACCTGAATAGTGAGAAACTACTGCACCTCTCCCCTTTTTGGCAAGGATCCTCTTCCCCACAGTGCTTTATTCATCCCTGTAAGTCTGTTTCTCTATTTAAAAGCTCTCTTAAACGTAGAGGAAAAATAATCCAGTTCTACCTGTGAAAACTAAAATTTAGTTCTTAGAGCACAAAGCAGGCATTATTATCCCTATTTCATTGATGAGGAACCTGAAGCTGAGCGAATTATTTTAACTCAGTCTAGAAGCCTTGATTTTTCTCAAAATATATAAAATTAGTTGATCAGTTGAGTATTAATATAAATTTTTACATAAAATAGAGAGGTTAACTTTTTCTTCAAAGTCTTGTAAAGACTCAAAGTTCTAAGAACAGTTACGAAACTGTTCAAATCAGAGATCAATAGAAATATACTCTATATTATGTAAGATATAGTGTCTATGAAAATTTATAAGCAAACTAAATTTCAGTGCACTGAGGCTAAGAAATCAAGTAACTTGCCCGGGGTTACACAGCTAGTCTGTACTGCAATCAGGATTCAAACCCAGAACTATCTGTCTCTAAAGCTATGCTCCTTCCACTCTATCACAATGAACCTACATCAGAATGAGAGTTCAAAGTCAAATGATGAGACTGACTGAATTAAATATCCTCTTTTTGTGCTTTCCTCTGTTTTGATTTTTGTAGGGATTTTTATTTGGGGGAACATTCCAATTACATATGTCACAGGCTGATACTTGTAATCTTTGTTAATATTGGAAAGCAGATAGGAAATGATCAATTTTGAGAAAAGGGAAGGAGGAAGAATATTAGAAATGTAGGTATAGGGGACACCTGGGTGGCTCAGTTGATTCGAAATGTAGGTATGACTCACGCAAATTATAAAAAATTAATAACTAAGTACAATATAGTACTCTGGATTGGATCCTGGAGTGGAAAGAGGTCATTAATGGAAACACTGATGAAATCCAAATAAAATCTGGAGTCTGGCTAATAGTAACACCAAAAAAAAAAAAAAGTCGGTTAGAACACAGGGGCTAACAATTCTAGAGAAAATGTCATAATGCTAAGTACTCTAACTGCTGAAACTTCAGCTTTCAAATATAAGGTAAAAGACTTGGAGATCAAGCAGGTAAACTTAAAACCAGAGGAGACAACATACTTTGCCCTGGCTTTCTCCCACTTCTGTTTTTTCTCATCAACAGATTTCTTCATAACTTGGTACCACTTTCTGAAATCAAACCATGGCTTATCTGAAAGAAATGAAATCCATGATTAATAACCAAATAAGTCACATTATAACCATATACATTATTCACTGGAGTCTTCATTCTTTGGTATAACTAAATATTATAGAGTCAGCATTATGGGAATTATGGAGTCACTGTCTCCATACCTTAACATGACTCCTGAGCAGTCCATCACTGAGTTCCTATCTATATTGCGGCCCTAACTAGATTATACTAAAATTATTTATTTATTTAATTAATTTATTTATTTATATAGACATGGGGAGTATGAGAAGGGACATAAAACCATTTATTTATTTATTGACATGAGGAGTATGACAAGGGACATTAGAAGACACCTTGGTCAACCTTTCACTCTGAGTAGAAGCTGACATAAAGCAACGTGTAGAAAGAAGTATTTAGCATATATTCTGGAAAGAACTCACAAATTGACTTCTACCACTAAATCCAAGCTCCTAAAACCAATGAACATATATGTGAAATCTTGAAAAAAAAAAAAAAAGTAAAACTCTTAGAAACAGTAGTTTCTACTCTAACAGAGTAGAAAGTAGTTCCCAGGGGCTGGGGGGTGGGAGATAGGGAGAGGTTGGTAAAAGGGTACAAAGCTTTGGCTCTAAGATAAGTAAGTTCTGAGAATCTAATGTAAAACACGGTGACTGTAGTAGATCACAGTGTATTATATCAAGGAAATCTACTAAGGGAATAGGACTTAAATGTTCACACACACGCTCACATACACACACACACAAGATTAAAATGTGAGGTGATGAATGTATAACCAGAGGAGAGAATCCTTTCATAGTACACATATACCAAATCATCACAAGATGCACTTTAAATCGCTTACAGTTTTTGTATGTCAATTATACCTCAATAAAGCTGATTAAAAAACAATGACTATAAATCCTAATGAGGGAACTAAGAAACTAGAATTGCATTTAAGGATTCATATACCTACCCAACCTCACTGAATTGCTCTTAGGCCAGACACTATATTAGGCACTAAAGATCCATTAAAAAATTAAAAAAGAATGAAAGATACGGTCGCTCCCTCGAGAAGCCATAATCCACCTACCTTCTATCACTTATGTTGGGCCTTACTCTCTGTCAGCTGTTCTCAGCACTTCACAGAACTGGCAATCGAACTGGGATAGACATATTTAGTGCACCAGTTCTGATTCCGTGTGCTAACCTCTAACAGATGTTTGGATGGGAGCAGCTGTGGCAGGAATGCTTAGCTCTGATCTGGGAAGTGGTGAGGTCGGGAGTGGGTGTGAAGAGAAGGTAGAATCTTGAAGAATAAAGGCAGATCTGTCAGGGACTGGGGGAGCTGGGAGGTAAGAAGGAAAACATTTCAGGTAGAAGAAGCAGCATGAGCAAAGGCTGAGGCATCACAACAGATGGTACAGTCAGGGAACTGCCAGGACGCTCTCGGTCTAGCACGGCTAGGGAGGAGAAGCCAGGAATAAAAAAGCATGCTGGTCTTTTTTTTTTTAATTTGTATTTTTATCCCCAGGGGTACAGGTCTGTGAATTGCCAGGTTTACACATTTCACAGCACTCACCATAGCACATACCCTCCCCAATGTCCATAAGCACGCTGGTCTTTACACATCGCAGGGAATCACTGAAGTTTAGCGGCCTAGATGTATCATTAGATAATTATATAAAGAAATCTGGTATTAGGCACAATTTGTATACAAGGGTTTGTGTATGTGTACTTGTATATTTTTCAAAGTCTTCCTTACATTTACTGTATCTTCTAATCCATCACTTACAATCACTCTAAATTTGAATGACAAAAAATTAAGTACCTTCTTTGTTCTTTTCATTATATTTCTCGGCAATATTAGACAAAGTCCTGGAAAAACCATAAAGCACGTCAATTTATTTGGAAGTCACTTATTTGAAGACAGTTAAATTTTGAGTTCTTCTGAAAGAATAGTATAGACTAGCCCTTGAAACCTATGCTAACTTTTAATGGACAAGCAACCACTCTACACACTGCCATTGTTTACTGGCGTTTGGGAGGAGTGACACTTTAAGTTGCGTTTACTTTTGGAAATAATCTTTGAAGTCACATAGTGCCAGGAGCCTAAAGACATACAGATAAAGTGCTACAAGATTCTTTAGGATTTCTGTATGATTTATTAAAGTCGGGAATCAGGGAAGCAATGAGAACATGTGTTATCTACTTAAAAAATAGGAACACAACATGAGGCAAACAACTTACTAAGGTAGAATTAACTGACAACTAGCTGAGTCAAAATTCATGTAGGAAGTAATGTTGGTACTAGTCAGTGTGCTGCAACTGAGAGGCTCTATTTTCTCTCGAGATAATATAAGGATTCCTGTATTCCGACTAATTAGGTAAAAATAGTATAATTTTTTCCATAAAACTGACATACACTCACCATTCTAAATTGTCATCCAATAAAAAGAGCAGTTTCAACACTACGACAATGACAGCAACGGCCTGTACATCGTATTTAACAGTTTTTGCCATTCTGGCTATGGGATCAAATGTCAGAAAATCCACTTCTCCTATTCCAGTCATTTTTACCACTTGGCAGGTTAAATCATTCATTTCATCTGTCGAAGAACAAAAGAGTAAAATGTGAATTAGTTCTTTGCCTAACTAGACCATACCAATGTATACCTCTATAAGATAAGCTTTATCATCCTAAAACATGGTACAATGCTAGAACTGAGGGAAACACATTTTGTGAATAAAATAAACCAAAAAATGATATCTGTATAGAAACAAAGATGGTAGAGTCCTGGCAAGGCCTTTTCCTATTTGGACTTCCTAAAACATCTACTACGTATAGGACACATTCTGGTACCTAACACACAGCCACACGCTCGTTTTCTATTGTTTCCTACAACTCCCTTGTCTGTGTTCTACAACAATTTGCACTTGCCTGAAACAAAATCCCCTGTAAGACCAAGAACTTCTCTAGGAATGCACACTAATCCGCTGGCTGGCACCCTAGGAGCCTCCGTGTACCTTAAACTTGATGCACTGCTTTCCCAAGGAAATCATACGGTCGGCTTAGCCTCCGTCTATTATTCAAAGCTCAATAATGTGGCACTTGGCACCAGAAAGCCTAGCCAGGGCCTATATATTTAGGTTTTCCAATCATTAGCTTTGTGACTCTGCATTAGTCACTTAACCTCAGTTTCTTCATTTGTAAAATGAGCTGTGGGAGGATAAACTGAGATTAAATAAGATAAGTGAATATACTTCGAAAACTCTCAATTACTAAGCAAATTTCTTTACTCACTAATCTAAGTACCCAAGATGTACAATACTCTGTTTTTAAGTGAACAGCTAGTATTTATAAGAGCACAATCAACTGTACTGAATTAAGTAGCATTTCCTACATGCTTTTAGTCGCCATGTCCTGTGGACTCTACTCCCCCTCTCCATCCAACGGCAAGCACAGGAACCAGACACTTGCCATGAGCCAGCCCGTGTCAGTTACATTCTGGTCATCCCTTGCGGTCCTTCTATTACCTACTATCACAGTTGTGTGTGTATGTAATATATACATACACTGTGACGTATTTATACTTATTTTTATCATTGGAATTATACCATACCTACAAACACAGTTTTGTATATTGCTTTCTTCATTAACATATGCATTTTCCTTCCCTATTAAAAATATATCCAACTGCATGTTTTATACTGCTTAAGCAATAGGCTAATCACACAATGTCTGTATTTTCTCTTTAGAATATAAGTCCTGAATTTCTCACATTTCTAGTTTTACAAGAAATTCAGGACTGGGTTCCGTTGGCAGATTCTACCGGGCGACCTACGTCTCGGTATATTGTGAACAAGGTCTAGTGAGGCTCTCTCCACATTCCGTGCTTCATCGCCTTAAAGAGTTCACTGTGATCCTGCAAATGACCAAGCTCTGTCTTTTTTTTCCAGAAGGGGGGCATCCAGCTCGTTAAGAACACACACTGAAACATTTGTTACTTTCACGGCACTCAGCAAACTTACTGTAAAAACCAAGCGTATCCGTCCCATTAAAACAGAATTCTTTATTTCTGAACAAGGTCCTTTTAACCTTTTCAGATAGCCTGAAATATTTTAAGAAAGGATTCTGAAATTAAGCTTCATGTTAAAACGGACCCTATCAGGAGGCTCTCTAACTGTCCGTGATCTGAGAGGAATTCTCTGTTTTGTTCATTGTCATTTTACAAGTCTGTAAAAGCTTCTTCACCACATATACTACACTTACCAGGGAGATTGACTTCCATCAAGTATTTCATACACAAGATATCTGGATGAAGATAGCAGTGTTCAGTTATATCTGGAAAACGTGGCAAATCTAAGAATTTGGCAATTTCAATCGTTTTTTTATAGATATCCTCATAGGTGGGCCAAGACTGAAACAAAAAATAATCAAGGTAGCAACTTTTGCAACATTAATTATTTTTTAAAAATATTTTCTAATTTTAAAAGTAATATACATTTGCTGAATGAAATTTGGAATGTGGAGAGAAGCATCACGGGGAAACCACCCATAAATCCCTAATATCCTAACTTAGCAGTTTAGAACAGTGGTAACGCTAAATTAAAAAGCCACTAAAATTCCATCTGGCTCATAAAACTCTTACTCGCCTGCCCCATGAGAGAGGGAAATCATTACTTCCTGCCAGTCACAGAAGAACCAGGGGAAGGGACAAAGCTGTGACCTAAACTGGAGTTCCAGAGCCCACACGAGTGCTCTACTGCACGACTTCCCTGTCACACTCCCTCACCACACCCTCTCATTCACCTTCAAGTTCATGGCTAACAAACTGGGCTCCCTGTTTCACAATATTCACAAGCTTCTATGTGGGAGCTAACACCAGGATTGAAGTCTAATAGTTGAAAACACACAATTCAACTTCATATCCTCCCACACAACCGCATATAAAATTTTACAGAATCCAGGAAAATCTATCGGCTACTATTAATAAACTTACTCTGTTCACTGAAAGATCACCCCGTAGTTTATCTGGTATGCTATTTTCAGTTTTGCAATTCATAAACATCCTTGAAATCAATACTACATATAATTTTTCCTCATTTTCTCATCCATTCACATAAAAATATTAAATTTAGAGTCACTCAATGCAAACGACTTTGGGAAATGCAAAGATGAAGAAAGCAATGCCTTCGAGGAGTTTATAACCTAGAAAGGGACATAAGGTCTACAAAAATACAGTATAAAATAGAGAGTCATCAAGTACCTCAAGAAAGACTTTTTTTCTTATAAGGCTTATTGAGTTTCGGAAAAACTCACACTTCTCATGTGGTAGGACCCTATTAAAACTGGGCCTGAAGACACACATTTTGGCTACCTGTTTGGCCCTAGTCAAGCTGGTCATGTGGACATTCTGTGGGAAGGCGATTCTACCCCAAGGGAAATGTGCATGATGTCCGCGGAAAGACACGTGCTAGAAGGTTCTTAACAACACTATCTGCAAAAGCCCCAAGCGGGAAACTACCCAAACGCCACTGATGATAAGTAAACCGACAGAGTCTCATAATGGAACACCTCACGGCCAGGAAACGAACGCTCTGCCTGCCACGACGTGAATGAATCTTCACAACGTCACGTCGGAAGAAAGAAGCCAGATGCAAAAGAGGCTGATTCCCGGAATATAAGGAACACAACGAACGCAACTCAGCCACGGAGCACCAAGCTTCCACAGAGGGAGAAACGCGCACCGCGGAGCGGGGTCGTAGCGCTGGGAGGGGCGCCGCCGAGCTCAGGGGCGCGAGTCCTGCTGTTCCTCCCTCTAGGGACTGGTTCGGTCGTGCAAATTCACCAAACGCTGTACACGTGCGATACGTTCACTTTTCTGTATGTCCAGTTTACCTCAAAAAGTGGCAAGAAAGGTGATAGCAGTTTAGAAAACCACTTCGTGTGACAGAAATCCTTCACACGTCACTTTGTGGGAGGAACCGGCATATTCAGAGTTGGAATCACCCCTAGAAGTTTATGGTCCAACTTTACAAAGTCCCGAGCAGGCAGATGTCTGGCCCTTTTTACAAGTGTCCAGGGACAGGAACTCAATACCTTCCCCGAACTTAGTCTATTCCATTTTTAATGGGTTTAGTCATTAGAAAGTTCTTCTGTATTCTAAGTAAAAATGTCCCCAATTTGAGCTAAGAGTCAGTTAAAATCCGCCCGGCTGCTTGCGAAAGCGCTGCTGTTAAATCGCGCCTTGCCC
>ML102076.1:14501-24615 GCA_003697995.1 Taxidea taxus jeffersonii | reverse complement strand
AGGGACCTAGAAAGAGGAGTGACCCCTTGGGGGAGGGCCACAATCCACCACCTTCCTTCCCTGGCATCATCTGCCCCTGCGGTGTCAAGTTCTCTCCCCTCGGATGGTCCAAATCCCATTCACCGCAGAAGAGTGGGACCCAAGCTGCATATTTCCAATACGCTATTAATGGACGTATTTTATAGTAGATGGAATCTTCCTACTTGCTTTATGTGGGTCTGTTTAAGACGTGAAAAATCTGTTCGAGTTTCACTTGGTGACAAGTTGGAGCAATAAGAAACCTCTGGGTCACCTCATCTATCCCTCCACCAGCACCTCTCGTGGTCGTCTAAGCTGACTCTTTAAGTGGAACAAGTAGCTGCTGCTGCCCAGGAAAATCACTCTGTGGTCCGAGGAAAACAACCTTCTCTGGTTTCCAACTGAAATGTTCCTCTTCTAATTTGAGTCTGTTAACTCGCAGCTAAAAGGGCTTTCCCACGAAATGACTTCTCGGCTTGCATGCATCTGACACTACCCCCAAGCACAGGGGAAGCTTCAAGCTGGACCCAGAAGGATGTTGGGGGGATGCGATCTCCAAACACCCACCAACTCAGCAGAGCAGCTCTGAGACCCAGGAACCTGGGGTGCGGGGGCAACAGCGCCGAGGACGGGATCGGGCCAGACACAGAGTCCTCCAAGGGAAACAGGTCAGCTTCCCCAAAGCTAATTCTGGAACAAAGGGCCTGGCACCTCTCTCGTGTCTTGCTACCCGACATGTCATGTGGGAGACAGATGCGTCAGCACTGCCGAGGAGCTTGTTAGGAAGTCAGGCTCTCAGGTCCCACTCTGGAGGTACCAAACGTCAACATTTGAGAAGTGCTACTACACGTTCCCATCGGAGCACCCAGCCCGCTGCCCCTTGCCACGGCCCACCTCACAAGGTGGGTGAAACCGCAGGCTCTAATCCAGCTCTGTCTCTAGAGCTCCACTGCCCTGGTACGTAGCTTCTCTCTAATAGTTTATAATGGCACTTGCCTCCGGAGTCTGAAGAACAGGCTACGTGACAGATGCAAGAGGGGGCAGGCTGAGGAAGCCCTTTCTCTCTCCTCCCTCTAAAGGCATTGATCCAACACTAAAGAAACATTCATAAAATCCACATAATCTCCAAAATGGGGAAGGCTGTCCATCAGTACAGTCTCAACCAGCTTCTTTCTGAACGATGGACAAGGGCTGGCAACCTGTTGGCGGCTGACCCAGTACTGGAAGGCAGAGTCCAGAGGATTCTGGGAAGGACCAGGAATGGAGAGAGATTACCCCCTGGGACATTCTGGGCTGACTCTTCACGACCAGGAGGTTGGTGAGAAACAGAGGTGGAAGCCTGGGCATTAACCAGTGGCCACTGCCCCCCTCAGCAGCCACCCGACCTTGACCCTGCTGTCAGTTTGGGTTTCCTCGGCCTCGCAATCCTTCCTCCTGTGGATGATGAGTCTGATTTCTGTGTCTCCGGGATGCATCTACTGTTGAACTTGTCAGGCGGTTCTGAAATATGTCTCTCGTTCTACAGAAAGGCCCCTGAAATCCAGGGGCCAGGCCTTTGTCATCTCGCGCCCACGCATCCATGATGGCAAACAGTCCGTAGTGTTTGTGGAAGGAAAAGTACTTTTTCGAATGTGCTTTCTTCCTCCTCCAGAGCCTGGAAGCTTTTCCCTCGCCCAGCCCAGGATGCAGGCATCCTCAGGGCAGCTTTCTCCTGAAAGCCTCCGAGTTCCCTGCTGGCCCTGCTATCCACATACGCCACCCCCTCTGAGAGACCCTACCTTGTAGACGGCCAAATATAAAAGCTCAAAATAAAGGCGTATTGGGCAAATGGCGGAACAATGCATAAAGGAATACCTAGCTGGTGGTCATTTCCCACAGGACGGCCTTTCCTTATCAGTAAGTTATCCTCCGCCCTGGGTCTGCTCCTGAGATTCCCTGTTTAGAAGCCTTAATGGATCATCATCAAAACAGGGAGGTTTTATCTTTTTTCGCCGTCTCCCACCAACCAAGTTAGCAAGACTGCTTTACAAACCAGATGCCGGTTTGTCACTGACCCACCCACTTTCATGTGCCAATTCTGCCTTTAGATATTAACGCGTCAATTAGTGCATTTGGTTCATTAAAGCTACACTGCGCAAGCTTGGAAGCTCCTCTGACGTATGGACGTGGTCTTGCCAATTCGCTTCTCCTGACCTATGCTGGTTTCACCGGGGGCACTACAATGTCAGTGCTCGGTTTGTTGGGGGAAACGCTCCAACGCAGGCCACAGGCACCAGATTAACCCCTGAATGTCCCATTCTGCGTCTTTATACTCCTTCTCTCTATTGGAATGCTCCTTCCAGCTTCGCCTGCTTGACGTATATTTATTATTTTAGGGCCCCACCTACATGATACTCTTCTCATAGGCTTCTCCTGAGCCCATAAGCAGCTCCTTTGACCATCTTACACTTGGCTCATATTCCTGTGGTAGAACTCAGTTTAATCCCGGGTAACACAGAGCACTAAGTTCTGGAGCTGTGGAGATGAGGTATCATTTCTCCTCTTGAAGAAGCAACTGTCGGTGGAGGAGACAGGAATTCAGACACAGAGCAACGCTATGATCTAAAATAGTGTTGGTAACTGACAAAGGTCATGATAAGGCGACTGTGTGTTTTCTCCAATTATAACCATGGCAATCAGGAGTACTTAGCTGCAAGCCTGAAGACTGAGTCTGGCCGTGTTAAGCATAAAGGGACTAATGTTGCAGATGAACTTGCAAAAAATCACTGCGAGGACATGAGCAGCAGACTTCGAGGCAGGTCACCAGGAGCGGTGCCCCCAAATCACACCACAGAGCTGACCTGCCGGAGACGGCCCTTGGCTGCCGCCCAGCAGGGACTTCAACATCGCGCACCCAGGCACACCCCAGCTGTTAGTAGCGCCACTTCCCAGGAAGCAGCTGGGTCTCTGCCACCACTGCCACACCACGGATTTTCTGTGCTCTCTGCATCGCTGAATGTTCACGCCTGCGGCAGGTTTGTCTCCTGGCAGATCCTAAGTCTGCACCTTAGCTTCGAGGAGGTCTTAAGAGCAACGACCTGACATCTGCAGCTTCTGCACTGGGGGGATAAGTTCATGGGGCCCCTATGGTCCAGCATTGGGAACTGGTCTCACTACTTTACCCTTATGTATTAAACAAAGGCCTTAAAAGTCCAACAGCCTCACCCAGGGCACGCAACTGGTTGGAAGTCAAACTCAAACCAGAAGTGAAATCCCCAGCCCTCCACCCGGTTATCTTTCTACTAATTACTTTTTTGACAATGTTTTCTCTCTGAATTACCTCTGAAAAGATTTGGCACGGTACAGACTTCTGTGCAGGTTGGTCTATGGCAGGTCAAAATTTTATCAAGTGGGTCTGGTCCATAATAACTCCATTTCCCTCCCAGACTCAAAAATATGTAATTAAATATTTCCCAGAAAATGTCCCAGATCCTCCAGGCCATCATTTTTACAAGCCCAGACACACAGTTTTGGGTAATTTCACTGCCCATAATGCAGGTTTCAAACTTAAACTATTGTGATTTGCTCTGGCCCAACAGTATAAATCTGCACGCTCTGATTGGGTGATTAGTACATCTGAGTGAGTCATTCCGGTTGAGGGTGAGATATAAAAAGCATGTTTGGGACAGGTTTCTAGCAACTAACGCTCTACATAGACCGTTTGGGTGATGGATGGTGTATCTGAAGGCAGCATTAGACATTCGCGTTTCAATCTCTCCTTATGGGCTCTTTAAAATCCAAGCTGTGAAGCAGCAGCTGAAGCTTTATGTCCAGCCACTGAAGCCAAGACCACAAGGAATGGGGCAAGCATGTGTGCAAAATGGGGGGCAGGCTACTGTGGGCACAGTCAGGGATCTGGTGGCAGGTCATGCTCAGGAGTCCAGAACTCTTGATTATTTTATGAGACCCTCACTCAGCCTCTTTGTAAAGCAAAGCCAAAACCAAGGGGGTGTAGCAAGAAAGAAGCAAATGGTTTCAAGTACTTGAAGCCTAAATGAGAGGAAAAGCAGAATGTTTCAGCACTGAAGCAAACTTCCCCAGTCTTGGAAGCCATCACGTGGTATTTTGATGTCTCAGAGGAGCTGCACCTGGCACCATCCACAGCTGGGCTTCCCACCTCGTGCCTTGCGCCAGAAGAAAAAGCAGGACACAGACACATAACGAGCCATGGAGCACATCTGGTAGATAACGGTGAAGTGAGAAGAGCAAATGATCACAAACAACCATCAGAAAAAGGTGTGTTCGCCAGCCCTGTACTATTCTGAGACAAAGCAGGGTCTTCTGCGCCAAGGCACAAGGAAGACAGAAAGACAGTCCCCAGGCAGTGAGGCCTCAGCTCCCAGAGACAAGCTGCCCCAGCTGTAAGAGCAACATTAGGTGAATGTGGCAAACACCAGTCATTCCAGGCAGAGGGCTGGTGGGATGGATGTAGAGAGAGAGTACAGGGAGGACCTCAGGTTGGGGTGACAGACTTCTAGTCACAGTTTGTCAAGGTCACGAGCAGCACTTGCTTCTCATCAGGGCTCTGGGATCCTGTCGTCAGAGTTTCACTGTGAGGCAGTAGCCACCGAACTCCTTTGTCTCACTGTTCTTTGGAGTCTGAGCTTTATTCAGACATTTTTTGGACATTTTCTGGGGAAGAGTGGAAGTAACAGAATCCTTCTCAGAAAAGCTCCAAGGGAGTGGGGAGTAGGGACAGGAACAGCATGCTCTTCGAGGAACTATGCCCACGTTTTCAGAGAAGTTCTCAGGCCCCTATCCCCTATGATTTCTTGGCTATATTCTAATTTCCAAAAGGTTGACAAAAACACAATTCTCATACAAATGAAAACACATACCAAAGATTTATTCAGCTCATTAATTAGTGAGGAAGCCACTAAGATGTTAATGCTGGTTCCAATGCGACTTTGAGGAGCTGTATGTTGACGTGTGATTTAATAAAGGAATGTTAGAGGAAGACTGCTCGGTGACATCCATAACTGGTTAGCAAACTAGGGGTCCACACACCAAAGTCTCTGTGGCTATTTCCCCCGCACTGGACAGAAATTACTTGCACCTCTACCAGATAAAAGTCTACACGTTGTTCTGCACACACAGAGCTGTAAGCAGCCCAGTCTCCAGGAGGTCAGTCAGCATGGAGAAAACACCGAATCATCTTGTTTGCATATTTCCAAACTGCAGATAATCTTCCTCACACTGGAAAGCTCTCAGGCACCTCCTCTCGGGATTCTCAGACAGAACTGTTAGCATGACCAAAAAAACAAACAAACAAACAAAGAGTTCCAAGATCCCGGTAATTTCCCATAAGACTTTCAAGTAAGAATGAGATGTGGGAATAAACTCCCCCAGAGTGAGGCTCTGAGAACCTAGACAACACTTGGCCAAGTTCAAAGAACAGATTGCCCCGTTGCACGTGTATGGAAGGATATTTCTGCTCCTTCTGACACACATGGAAAGATTTCTTGGAGCACAAAGTCCCATAGGAATGCATTGTTTTGTTCGTCCTCTAGTGGATGAAGGGCCAAGTTGATCTTTTTTCTATATAGGGCACATATACCAAATCTCACATTGAGGGAAATTACCTTATTCATGTCTGATTATTTGTTGTCTCTGAGCTTGCCCCAAGGAATTGGGTCGTCCATCATTGAAAAGAAAGACATTATCAGGCTCCATAAGGCTGGCCTGTTCTTTTTTCTATGCCTTTGACACCTCACCCTTCAGAAAAGAAGTGTGTTCTCGGATGCAGCTGTCAGCATCATCTTTTATTTCAGATGACCACCTTAACAGCTGCGTTTTTAGCTGGTCCCGCACTGAAAGCTTGAGTAGACACACATGATTTTATGAAATGATGAGTCAGGAAGAACTCTGTATGATCATGGATCTCCCCCAGAGAGCTGATATGGCTCCCATCCAGCCTAGAGGAAGTTCAGGAGCCCCCAGGTCAGGTGACTTGGCAGAATCTTAGTGGAAGACCAGAAAACCTGAGTCCTCCTCTGTGAGAAGCAGAGGGAGACCCGCGGCCACATCCACCCCTGGGTCCACAGTTTCTTTCACCTCTGCTACCAGATCTGCAATAAACAGACATGAAAGCAACATTCCCTGTGCCGGGAGTCCCCCAGCCTGGACATGGGACCAATCTGGGGTCCGGCCAGCCTCACCAAATAATCTAAAATTTTTATACTCTAGGATTTTTCCTGCTCTAGGAATGGGAAGAACTGAATACATCAGCGAAATATCTTTACAGCCAGAATTTTCAGTATAACAAAAAGATTTCCAAGTCCTAGTCACATTTAGATCAAGGCACATTAACATAACAGATTTCTAGGTCTAACTCAAGAATTTTGATTATCTATTACTGCTCGTCATAATGGGATTTGGCCTTCACTCTAATTAAGGGTAAGAAACACAGAACTGGACCGTAAGTCCAAAATTGTTATGTAGAAGAAGCTCTCTTCAATCATTTTTTAGAATGCATTGATTGCTGGAAATATCATCTTACTCATTCCATGTGTTTCTAGATTTCAGTTTTCTAAGTGCCATAAGCCTACCTAATTTTACCATGGGGCATCTGTAGATATATTTCTAACATGGAACAAAAACTTCAATAAATCTATCCAGTGAGCTGTGGATGCCATTAAAACTTCAGGGTTTTTTTTTCTTCTCTTTTTCAATGCAAGCTAATAATATTTAAACTGTTTAAATGACCCTTTTCCTGTTTCTAAGCAGAAATTCAGACCTTATTTGTATAAAATGTTAAAATTCTGGCAAATAATGCTTTGGCTGGCATATTCTAAGTCCTCCACTTAAAGGGAAACTGATACCTTCAGAGTCATAAAACCCTGCCAGTGAGCACCGCACCAGCAAACCCAGAAGCCCTAACAGCGTCCCACTCAGAGGCAGGACCTTGGTCAAGGCACAAAGGTTTGGAAACTCAAATCAATACGGTTTCCAGAGTAAAATATAAAGTGTACCAAGGAAAAGTATGGGCCCAGAGTCCTCTATCAAGGATTACAAGAGCAGTTTTGTGACCATTTTAAACACTTCTCACATACTTTTAGCCTTGTGGAAACACATCCCTTCTTTCTTATTCTCACATCTGTTTCCCATGTTAGACTATAAACATCTTCACGGAACATACAGAAATCTCTTTCTATACCGCCATGTATTTTAAGACCCTCATGCACCGCAGCTGCACGGACCAATGGTACTTTAGGAAGGCGCTGTTTATTCTTTCCTGGTGAGAAGTATCCACATTAACACCTCCTAAGAGGAATGTGTGAGAAAGAATGTATTAAATGAGTCTTTCTCTTGTCATCTTATGTTAAACATGCTGTCACTTTTATCCCAAAACAGAAACATGTGAGGGTAAGAGCATGACTTTAGATAGGGTCCTTTATCTGCGGTTTCCTTTCTCTGCCCCATCCCCTCCACACACACATGTGTGTGAGCTACACATGCAAAGATGCAAAGATATGGAACAGAGCTTGACAGAGTCCTTGAGATGAGGGTGCTGAGTCTCGGGAAGGAAGGAAAAGGGGGTAGGGAACTCCAGAAGGGGGAGAGCTGCATGTGGGGCCCTTCTTAGGAGACGGTGAGGAGTCCAGCCTTGCCTGGAGGCAGCCAGGGGTGGACACGTCACTGGGTGCTGACTGGGGCTCCTCGTCAAGAAGTGATGCTGAATGGAGAGTGTCTCTGGGACCTCAGGGATGGCATGAGCACAAATTAAGGAAGAGACCACGGCTCAGACAGGAAGAACATGCTTCCTTACACGTGTGATCAGCCATGACTACAGGTGGACAAAGAAGTATGGAAGCCCAACAGGACACCTCATAACTAGGTGAGGGGCACAGCCATGGGGAAAGTGAGAGGAGGATTGAGGTGAGGGGTCATAAGTTTGTCATACTGTGCAACCTCAAGTCCTATGGAGAAAGGTCTCTCCTGCTCTTCAACAAATGGTTCTGGGAAAACAGGACAGTCACATGCAAAATAATGAAACTGGACCACTTTCTACACCATGCACAAAAATAAACTCAAAATGGGCTAAAGAGCTAAATATGAGACCCAAAACCACGAAAATCCTAGAGGAGAGCCCAGGCAGTAATTTCTCTGACATTGGCCATTGCAACATTTTTCTAGAGATGTCTCCAGAGGCAAAGGAAACAAAAACAAAAATAAACTACTGGGACTACATCAAAATAAAAACCTTATGCACAGCAAAGGATACAACTAACAAAACTAAAAGACAACCAATGGAATATGAGAAGATATTTGCCGATGATATATCCAATAAAGGGTTAGTATCCAAAATATATAAAGAACTTTTACAACCCAACCAAAAACAAAAACAAAAACAAAAAAATCCAAACAATCCAATTAAAAAAGAGGCACAAGACATGAAAAAACAATTATCCAAAGAAGACATACAGATGGCCAACGAACACATGATCAACATCCCCAATCATCAGGCAATTCAAGCCATAATGAAATACCACCTTAACATGTCAGAATGGCTAAAATCCAAAATACAAGAAATGACTATGTTGGCAAGGATGTGGAGAAAAAAGAATCCTCATGCACTGCTGGTGGGAATGCAAACTGGAGCAGCCATTGTGGAAAACAGTATGGAGGGTCCTCAAAATTTTGAAAATGGAATTGCCATATGATCCAGTATCTCCACAAGTGGGTATTTACCCAAAGAATACAAAAACAGTAATTTGAAAAGATGCAGGCACCCCTATGTTTACTGTACCCTTATTTACAATAGCCCAATTTTGGAAGCAGCATCATTAGCTGTGAGATAGATATATCTATATCTATCCATCTACCTACACAAAATGGAATGTTGTTCTTGCATATTATTCATATCTGGGATATTATTCAGGCATAAAAATGCAACAAGACAAGTTCTTGTCAAGCAACAACATGGATGGGTCTGGAAGATATGAAGTAAGTTAGTCAGAGAAAGACAAATACCATATAATTTCACTCATATGTGGAATTTAAGAAGTAAAACAAACAAAGAAAAAAAGAAACAAAAAACAGACTTTTAAATACAGAGAACAAACTGGTAGTTGCCAGAGGAGAGGTGTGGGGGGTGCCTAGATGAAGGGGATTGGGAGGGCAACCTTACCATGATGAGCACTAAGCAATGTATAGAATCGCTGGATCACCATATTGTACACCCGAAACTAATATAACACTGTATGTTAACTACACTGGAATTAAAAGTTTAAAAAGGGGGGGCCTGGGTGACTCAGAGTTAAGCCTTGGGCTCAGGTCATGATCCCAGAGTCCTAAGGATTAAGTCCTGCATCGGGCTCTCGGCTCAGCGGGGAGCCTGCTTCTCCCTCTATCCCTGCCCCCTGCTTGTACTCACTCTCTCTCTCTTTCATGTTCTTTCTCTCTCAAGTAAATAAATTATTTAAAAATACATAAATAAAATTTGGGGAAAAAAAAGAAAGACCTCCCCTACTGTATAGACCATGGAATGTTGCTCAGCCGTGAGAAAGAAGGAAAGGCCAGCAGCACGATGGATAGAACTTGAGGGTATTAAACTAAGTGAAATAAGCCACAGAAAGACAAAGACTGCATGGTTTAACTTACATGTGGAATCTAAAAAGGGAGGGAAAAAAACCACCTCAGAGAAACAGAATAGAAAAGTGGTTTCCAGGGGTATGTAGAGGGGGGAGGTGGGCAGGGGCAGAGAGAGGTTCATAAAAGGGTACAAAGTTTCAGCTGTAAGGTGAGTAGGATCTAAGGACCCCATGCATTATATAACAAGGTGCCTATCGCTAATGACAAGGAATTTGCTGAGAAAGTAGGACTTACATATTCTCTCCAAAAAACCAAAAAGATAAGTATGTGAAGTGACAGATGTGTCCGCTAACTACGTGGGGGGGGGGGCTTTCACAGCGTGTCTGGACCTCATCACAACAGGCACTTTAAATATCTTACAGTTCTAGTTGTCAATCATACCTTCAGGAGACTGAGAAAGAATAAAGATACTATTCAGGAAGGAAGGAAGGAAGGAAGGAAGGAAGGAAGGAAGGAAGGAAGG
>ML102076.1:0-10174 GCA_003697995.1 Taxidea taxus jeffersonii | reverse complement strand
AGCAACTGTCCAATAAATGAACGTAATGCTTGGCTCTGCCCTGCATTCCATCAGCCTGCCATCCTTGGTGTAGGTGATGCAACTTCACGACGTGGTCCCTCAATTTTCTGATTAATAGATGCTGGTGGTCACTTTTATCCGTGCTGCGGCCACCTGTCCCCCACCAGGCCCCTACGCCGCTCGCGGTTCCCCTCCTCTCTATGCCCCCTGGGCCCAGGGACTCAGCTCTCTATCTGTCATCAGGAAAGACCTTCTTTTCATGGATGGAGGTTGAACGTCTGGGTCTTACAGTGGAAGAGCTGCAAATTCCAGGATACAATTACTTCAGTTCTAATGCTTGCACTTCTTCCCGTACTGGGGAGAAGTAGGGTGGGGAGGATGGGTTAATTTGAGGCCAAGGATTACCTCAGGCTCATAAATCTCTGCTTTTTGTCTCTTTTCATTTTTTTCCCCTTACAAAGTCTCTACTATTGATTAAAACCTACCATCCCAACACTACTTCTGGCATCCGACACCCCCCAACCCACGTGTACACACACACGCACGCGCTCACACACTCACACACACACACACTCACACACACACACACGCACGCGCTCACACACTCACACACACACACACGCACGCGCTCACACACTCACACACACACACACACGTTTCATCAGAACGGCTTACGCGTGTCTGGGTGTGATTTGAGCTCTTTCCTGTGGGGTCTAAGACATCGGGGAATGAGCTAGCTCAGGCGTCGGTACTTCGGAAAAAACCAGGTGACACACATTTCGAGCTTCGTGGCTCACAGAGGCCATCACAACTCCGCGGTGCCACTGTGGCCGGAAAGCGGCCCGAACGGGTCTGTCAGCAAGTGGACGGCACAAACGTCCACCGAAACGGAAAACTGAATTTCATACAATTTGCACAAGAAGATCTTTTGGTTTTTTTGGCCGACATTTTGAAAATATACGAATCATCCTTTGCTCATGTGCTACAGTTCGCCAACCTGAACGAATCGATTGCTGACTTTTCTTCTAGACAATCTGCGTCACGCTCAGGGCACTCCCGGGTCAGGCAGGGGTCAGGGTGGCGCCGAGCACACGCCATCGGCCCCCGCCGTGCCCACCTACAGCTGAACTCCGCCCGAGCCGGAAGGACCAGAAGGACCGACCACAACGGAAATAATTCAACGGGCTGAATGAAAAAGTGAATTAAATATGAAGTGAATGGCTGAACAGACAGACGGACGAAAGCAAGTAGTTATGGAAAGAAAGGGCTTGCTTGGGAACTAGGAGTATCTGATCAGGATCCACCTCATAACGGTTCTTGTACTTTCATACATTTCCCTGACAGTTTTCAAAAGCAAAGCCCCAATTTGCATCTCTAATTAGAAACATTTTGTGACTTGAGAGGGGAGTGGAGACCGGGGACCGTTCTGCCGGTCTGCACGTTATTATGCGGCACCGGGGCACTAAAAATGATCAAGAAAGGAGGCCTCGGGTCTGTGCTCGGAGAGGCATCTTCAAATCCCCTCCCAAAGTGGGTTCAATCAAGCCAGCATATGCAAAAGATTCACAATTTTGTCTTTCAAATAAGAAACATGCTAGGGAGGAAACAAGAAGCTTTGCGGTTGAAGAGAAACGGGAGAGAAACACACAACCGCTCCTAGTCTGTCATTTCCCCCACAGAGCAGTAAATAAGAGCTTTGATACATAAAAGCAGTTATCAAACAGTAACAAATTAGTTCTTCACCATCTGTGATCCATGAGAGGGGGTGACAGTTGTAGTGCAAGATTTTAAAATATGAAATCAACTATTTATGAGCTGGGTTGCGAGCCCCCATGTCTACCCGGCCTCTTCAAGCAGAACCACAAGAAAGCGCTGAGGTTTCCAGCTAACAAAAGCCAGCCGTTGTGGCCCCTCTCTTTAAAATATGCTAATTACGGCCTGACATTTGTAAACAAGATGTTTCCTTCCATACTATAGCTCACTGTGCTTTCATACGTGCGCATCGCTTTAAAGAACCAGCTTCACACACAAGAATCCAGTGATTGCAGACCCTCCGGGCAAAGGAAGTCACCCTCCCTTGTTACCTTGGTCTGGATCTTGTCCTTGTTAAACACCTATCAGCCAGATTCTTTGCTACCCAGAGCCTTGCCCTTGGGCTCTCCTGAAACACAGCTGAGACCTCCCGCCTTCAGCCTCAATCTCGAGCGAGGGACCCACCACTTTTGCACAACGCCGCGTGTTGTTAAGCTGGGCCTGGTGCCAGGCAGCCCCAGGAACTTCAGACTGAGCAATCATCTCAAGTGTCTCACTCCCAGGGCCTGGGAGTCACTTCATGACCTACTGTCCCCACCACCTACCTGTACACTGGTGGAAGAAGTCAAAGGACGCTGGATGCCGCTGTTCATCCCAGCTCGGACCCCCAGCACTACCTCTAGTCCCTACTCTTTCCCTGTCCGAGGGGGTAAACGGGTCATTCCCAGAGAGGGGGTTGCAAATGCTCAAAGTAACCAGTTCGGAAATGAAAGCAAATTGCTTTCCAGAAAAAGAGGAGAAAAAGCCACCACTGGGATGTTAGATTTACCCTCTCCTCTTGGCCATACGGCGATTCTTCCTCAATGAATTATCATAGATTTTCCACGTACATCCCTGCTTCCGTGTTCTGTTCTCCTCTTTCTTCTCCTTCGTTCTTTGTTTTTTCCAAAGATGAGGGAAAATGTAAATAACTCAACAAACGACAACTTATTCATTTGCAATTTGCTATAATGTGGTCCTGAAGTAATGATGGGTTTGCAACTAGAGAGACCTGTTCAGATCTCACTCTGGAGTCACGGCCCAGCGAGAGGCAGGCAAGCCACGCCCACTTTGTGTGCCTCTGCTCTCTCGTCCATAGCATGGGAACGATTTCGAGCAGATGAACTAAGGGAATATACATGAGGGCGCTTCCCACCCGTCTTCTGCAGTGAGAGCCTATAATCATATGGGCAGGTAACTGTACCTCGCTGAAGTTCACGGGAGATCTTGTAAACGAGAACCCTGCGTAAATTGCAGAGTGCCATGTAAGCGAACATCAACACTCCAGGCTCTGCCAGTAATTCGAAGCGGAAGCTTAACCGTAGCTTCAAGGGCTCCGTATACGACAATTGCAAAGGCCCCATCAAGCTTCATCAACCAATGAGGTCAATGGGGGAATTTTTCAGGAATTTTTAAGATTCCTGAAAAGGCTCTGTGACACTTTGACTTGAAGACTTGCAATGGCTCATGCTTTGACCACGGATCAGCCAGGTTTTGAGTGCACATCTCCTCCTGCCCGGCCTGGGCTTCACACAGGGGCAATTACAAGAGCCCTGGTTTTCAGTAACTCTATCTGGAAACTGGCTGCGGTTTATAAATCTAGCACAGAGCGTACTTAGATTCCTCAGCTCTAAAATTGAAGGGTATCTCTGTTATTTATTTACAGTACTTACTCTGTACCGCCATAACTCAAACCAAATCACACTCCAACCCCAGAAACAATAGCCTGATGAATTTTTAAAGGAACTTTCCAAAATAAATCTATTTTTTTGGCTTGGGTTAAGTAGGGGAAGTTTCCACCCCTACGGAAGAGCTCTGCTTTGTTTTTTGCTTTGTGAATGCTAGGAGGCGTTCAGTAAGTCATGACGCAAGGGGTCCCGCCGTCGCAGAGAGGAGATGGTGCTGGCATCTAGATACGTAGGGAAGTCACCATATCAGGAGTTAGTATTTGGTGGCACTGAATGTGCTTGGCACCAGATTATACACAACTTAAAAAGTGTAATACGAATGTCATTATCTCTATTTTGCGGCTGTACGAACAGAGTTCAGAGACATTTCATGGCTTGGACAAGGTGAGACCATGATGGAAAGAAGCTCAAACCAAAGCCTTTCCCCTGCAAGCCCCGTGTCTTTTTCCCGTGACCTGAGTGCACTGCCCCTCTTGCACACAGATGTTCAAGTCTTTCTTGTTGTCGGGTTTTATTCCCCTAGTGTGTTTTCTAGTGAATATTTTCAGGAAGTCCCAGAAGACATTCAGATCCCTTCCCGGGAAGACTCTTCTTTTTCCAGGAAATTCTTGCCCATGATCCTGCCTGTCTTTAAATATGTTCCTCAGTTCAGATGGTGTTCAGATCAGCCCCTGGCACGCCACACGCACCTGTGAAAATTCACTTAATAGAAATATATAAACAACTACTACATGTAAGGGAGCTACTTTATTGGTAATTCCTAATAAAATCCCCCAAAGAAACGTCCCCATGGAACCATCAGAAATGCGGCTGCGTGGACGAGACAAGTAAAGAAATGAACAGGGAAACAGGATTCAGATATAAACTCTCGGCTTCATGAAAACCCAGCAGAATCGAATTCTCACTTCGCCACTAATTCCTCTTCACTTTGCTCCTGTGGTTACTAAAACATAATTTATTGGAAAATGTGTCTCTGTGTTGCTTCCTCCGCCTGAAAAAGAAATCGTCCTTGACGCTCCCTCATCCCTCCTCCCAGCCTTTATCCAAACAGCAGCCCTGCGCTGCCTGCTTCCTGCACAGGTCTTACCCCGGCTGGGCCGCTGGAATCCCTGTGCGGCCAACCAACTGGGCTCTGCCTCTATTCCAGCACATTCCAGATGCCACCAGGGGTGAGAGAACGAGGCTTCTCAGAGGCATCTGACCATATCACCCTTGCAGGAAACCCTTCGACGGACTCCCTTCCTGCCACAGCACCTGAGGATCCATGAAGAGGGCCCAGGCTGTTCCTGACTTTGGCGCCTGCTTCCTAATAGGCTTCTCCTCTCACTACACTCCCAGCCCAGGTTCAAGGTCGAACTTTTCACCACACAGTCTTCCTTCCTTCTCTCCCTCCTTCCTCCTTTTTGAGCAGCATGCCCCTCTGGCCGCTTCGGCCGCATTGGCATTCTGCTGCTGCCTACCCAGCTGCTCTTCATCTTCCCGACTCTGGACTAGGGGCTTCTCTGGGAGGCCTTCCCTCCACCCTCTTCAGGCTCGGTTCAAAGCCTGTGCTGCGAGCATCCATCAGTGCAGTGTTCCTTCACCTTATGTCTCAGTAACTGTTTGTCTTCCTCATGATCCAGAAGTGCCACTACGAGAGCAGACTCTGTCCTTCTCACAGTTAGAGTTCCAGTGCCTAAGCCGGCAGTTAGCATGTAATGTGGACTCACTCACCCATTCTTAAAGGCACGGATGAATTTCGAATATACTGACACATTAATAACAGTGGGGTATGCCACCCAACATGAAGTAGGAGCTCCAGCTTCCCCAGATAAGTCTGGTGCAGCCACAGTCAGAACTCATCTCCTCCAATTCCTCACTGAACACTCCTGGAAAGGCATGGTGTCTAAGGCTGAGTCTCAGCAATGTCATAATGAGCCAAGTGACCTTCATCAGAGAATGACGTTCTTGAAGCTCAATTTTCTCATCTCTAAAATGAGGGTAACACCCCTACCTGTCTTCCTGCCCAAGGACATTATGGAGATCTAAAGCAATAATGCAAAAATGCACTATAAACCCCTAAAGGGCTCAAAAAAAAAAAAAAAAACAGTGTCTCATTGGGAAGGGAGGGAGGGAGGGAGGAGAAAGAAGAATACCAGCAACTTGACTATGAAGTGAAAGTGAAGCCCTACTGCGTGCAGGAGCTGCTCCGCGTCCTGCCCACCCTCCTCCCAACCACTCCGTGCTCAGTGAGTGGCCTTCTACGCGTAGAGCAGTGTGGACAGTGGAAACTGAGAGTAAGACCCTCTGTCTTCATTCAGCAACACTTCCTTGTGGGTGTCCACTATGTGACAGCATAGAAAGTGCCCAGCAAACACCCTATACTAGGTCACCATGTTGAACAGTAGGGCACCACAGTGGTGGTGTAGTCACTGTGCTAGTTATGCAGGGCCGCCATAATAAGTTACCCCAAAATGGGTGGCTTCAAACAATGGGAATCTATACTTTCACAGTCCGGGTGGCCAGACATCTGAAGTCAGTGCGTGGGCAGAGTTGGTTCCATCTTGGGAACCCAGAGCGAGAGGGTGTTCCATGCCTCTTCTACCATCTGATGGCTGCCAGAATCCTGGTGTCCCTTGGCTTATAGGGACATCCTTTCTGTCTCTGACTCCATCTCCATGTGGCATTCTCTTCTCTCTATGTTTTCACTTCTTATAAGGATACCAGTCATTAGATAAAGCCCACTCTAATCCAGGACGACCTCATTTTGACTAGACGTAATTAGTTAAAAGTTAAAATTGGTACAAAGACACCAATTCCAAATAAGATCATTGCTATGAACTAAAATATGTCCTCCCAAAATTCAAATTTTGAAGCCCAAACCACCTGCATGACTGACTATATTTGGAGATCAGGCCTTTAGAAAGTAATTAAAGTTAAATTCGGTTTTAAGAATAGGGTCCTAATCCGACAGGACCAAGTCCTTAAGAGAAGAGGATGGGATGCGAGAACTTGCTCTCTCTTTGCACCAGGTGGGGACGCATTGAGGAAGGGGCTGTCTGCAAGCCAGGAACAGAGCACCCACAGAGCCTGACCAGGCTGGCACCTTGATCTTGGGCTTCAGCCTCCAGAACTGAGAGAAAATAAATTTCTACTTTACTCCACTCGGCAGCCCGAGTGGACTAAAAGAATCCCACTGCAGTCTCTGGGCAGACACAAATGTAGGGGAACACTGTTCCCTTCAGTACAGTCAGTAAACCCCGTTAGCTTCATCCCTTCCGAGAGCGAGACGGAGATGACGATACGTTACTTGAAAAGATGGTCATGATATTTGGAATGGAAAGTCACATTTATGTGAAAAAGTACTTCACAAGGATTCCTTGTTTCTAGGAACGCAAAACAAAGGAGGAATCCCTGTGGTACCGGGAATAATGGCTATTCTTATTATAGTTCAGCTGCGGGGGGCACACATTTGCTGTAGAAATGTTTGCCTTCCGTGTGTTTGCAGTTTTGCTGGTTTGGAAATAGTATTTTTGTGGCCGTCCTACTTCTGCTCTGCACACGCATCCATTACCCCACTCTCACAGGGGCACATGGCACAGAAAGTGCAGAAAACATGGCTCAATTTGTCTAAATACTAACTCCGGCTTCACTCACCACAGTGCCCACTGCGCTGGGAGAGCGCAGCTGGATAACCTTATCAACACTGGTCGAAGGAGGGCCCACCAGTTCAGTGCCGGTCCAGAGCCCATATTTGCCTTGGCACATGCTGGCTGTGCATTTGGAATGAGCAGGTTGATGAGGGAGTCTGAGGGCCCGGGTGGAGGATGGAAGGTGGAGAGTTGCGGTATTTTTGACCTCTACATAAATTCAAAACATGTAGCCAGTTTTCCTATGCCAGAGGATTTGAAAAGTATTTTTTCCCCTTCTGGAATCTTCTGCTCCCTTGGGACTATAAGTCCCATAGTTTGTTGTTGTCTGTTTTTTTGGCACAGGATTCGGAAAATCATTACCTAGTGATTTCCTCCAGGGGGGAAATGATGCCCCTTTCTCACCTCCCAACCCCCATTCATCTGCAAACAACAGAACCGATGCAGAGGTCACAAGTCTACAAGGCCTGGTTTCCTTCCTGGAGGAGCCGAATACCAGGGCAGGGGAACACTCAGATAATTTAATTAAGGAGTCATATCTAACAAATAATGTCTAACAAAGCACATAGATCATTTCTCATTAGAAATGCATCCATCCAGTCCCTGGGGGTTAACTGAACACTTGCTATGTGCCAGGTACTCTGTGCTCTGAGGGAAAAAGACTGGAGCCATGACTCCAGCTCTAAAGGAACCCGCCATGGGGGTGGGACCGGGGAGACACACAGCTTCACTTCGTCCTCGCCATACAGCCATATGATCTGGGGCAATTCACGCTTGAGGCCTTGGTCTTCTTAGCCACATAGTGCAGACAGCAATGACAGCACCTTTAGTAAGGTTTCAGTAGACTGCAATGAGGGTAACAGGACAGTTCTTGGCTGGGAGTCTGAGAGGGAACCTTACCACATGATGACGTCCCTAAGTCCCTTGTTACAGGCAAAACGGCGCACAGCCGAGAGCAGGGAGAGTTTCCAGGAGCACAGCGCATGGAAGCTCCTCCCGGGCGTGCGCGACTGGGAACCAGCCTCAGCTCCACTCACAGCTCACAGCCTCAGAAGTCCTGTGCTCTCAGACTCCCAGGACGGGCTGGAGGGCATCTGGGGCCCTGCACCTTAAACTCTTTGGGCTGCTTGAGTAGTTTACCAGAGCATGTTTTGCTCTGATATCACCTTTGATAAAAAGGATGATCTAGCTACTGTCCTGCGGTTCTTTTCCAGCTCAGATGTGTTCTCCAGCCTTTATCACAAGTGCTGTTTAGCCCCCCAGCTCCACTCCAGAGAGCATGAGGGATGCGTGTGCAGTAGGAAAGGAAAAGCCGTGCAACAGGAGCCTATAGACCAGCTTCTTCCTCCCTGGGCTCTGTCTGCAGGAGGTGTCTGTCTCAGGCTGGGGAGCAGAAGGCTTGTTTTCCAGGGGCTGCATCAGCCAAGAGGAAGAAGGACTGGAAACTGCGGAGGGCCTCAGGGCATGCAGTCCCTGTTTCTGCAGAGCGCTGCTGCACAGCAGGTGTGCCTCACCTCTCAGCAGGGCCCCAGACTGGGAGCCTCCTGGGGCAGGTGCTGTAGTAATCAGGCCTAACAGGGTGCCCAGGACTCAGGATGCCCGCCAACCCAGGCAGCGCTGAGATGGTTTTCCTCCGAGAGTTCTAAGCCTCTGCCCCTGAAATTGGGGCCACTTTTGCGAAGACCTCAAGCTCACTCACTGCAGGGTCCACCTTAGGCCGGGGCCTCAGAGAGAGGGTGTCCCTGCATGTGAGCCTGCACCAACCAGTTCCTCCGCAGTAAAGTGCAGACTTCCTTTGAGGGTCCGGAAAGCTCCAGACATGCTGTCTGAAAAGCCAGAGAGAAGGCGCCTGCCTGTCCCCCAGACAGGCCACACAGACTTTTCTGGGGGAACCTAAATTTCTACTTCTTTGCTTCTTGTGAAGCTCTTGAGAAGAAAAGAAAGGGCAAAACTTGTGGGTGTACACACCTGTGTTACAGAACAAATGGTGAGATGCTTTCTCTTGATTGTGGAGGAAAGAGAAGCTGGAGAGAGGGAGGTTTGGGGCCCAGCCAGGCCCTGCCATGAACTTCCTATGTATCTGGGGAAATCATCTAACGTCTGAGGGCACATTTCCCCATATGTTAAATGAAAAAGTCACTTTGAACACTGACAGTGGAATAGTCTTCAGCACTGAAATGTGACGAGCTACAAGCCGTGAAAAGACAGGGAGGAATCCTAAATGCATGGTCCTAAGGGCAAGAAGCCAATCTGAGAAGATTTCATCCCGAATAATTCTAACTACATGACATTCTAGAAAAGGCCAAACTGTAGAGAGAGGTAACGATCAGTGATGACCTGGGGTTAGGTAGTGGGAGGGATGAAAAGGCAGAGCACAGAGCACAGAGGACTTTTAGGGCAGTGAAAACACCCGTGTGACATCACAGTGGCCGATACATGTCATTATCTGTTTGTCCAAACCCGCAGAGTGGACAACACCACGAGTGAAGCCTGACGTCCACTATAGACTCTGGGTGCTTATCACATGCCAGTGCAGGATCAGCAGCTGTCATAAATACCCCACTCTGCCGGCGACACCAGTACTGGAGAGATCATGCGTGTCGGGGGGCAGGGAGTATATGCGAAATCTCCACCTTCCTCTCGGTTTTGTTGTAAACCTAAAACTGCTCTCAGAAAACAAAGTCTTAAAAAAAAAAGGTCACTTTGATGATGTCTAACATAGATTCCAGGATAATTTCTAGTGTTCTCATCCTCCAAAAGGGGCCACTATTTCCAAAGAAGCCTCTTCAGTGATCAGTGCATTTCTCTACAGTTGTCTTCCTGGGGCTTTAACCAAGAGACTCTAATATGTAAATGCTCCCTTTTTTTGTCATCCAGCAGACATGCTTATCTGATCCCACTCTAATTGCAACGACGAAAAGCCATAGCAAGTTAATTATACTCAGTTTCTGCCTCAAAAATACCTGATAGGGTTTCAAATGCAAAATTACAGAGTTCAGATGTCAACACCGCTAAACCATATGTCCTGTGTTACCAGCCTGTGTTCTGCATATCTACTCAATGATC
>RCUC01132349.1:0-14898 GCA_003697995.1 Taxidea taxus jeffersonii | reverse complement strand
CCCCCCTCCCCAGGAGTGTGGAGCTGGCTTTGGGCAGCTGGGTGAGTCTCTGTCAAGCTCCCGGAGGAGTGGGCACAGGGGTGGGCAGGGGGCGTGCGGGTGGGGGCTGGGGAAAAAGGGGCGCAGACAGAGGCTCTGGAGAGGGGGGCTACACGTACCACTCCTTCTTGGAAATGAAAGACCCGTCGTTCTGAGAAACCATGTTCTCGGCCAAGTCCAGCTGCTCGGGGTCATACTGGTAGCCCAGAGTCCGGTCCCCGTAGCCATCCTGATGGGCCTCCGCCTCATCCACGGTGAAGTAGGGCCGCTTGGCGTCTTCGTCGTATTTGGGGTGGGGACCACCCACCTTGCGCTCGCCCCCTCCGCCGCCCTCCTCCTCCTCCTCTTCCTCATAGCTGCTCCCACCCAGAGGGCCGGGCTTCTTCTCATCGTCTGAGTCATCCGGGTACTGCAGGTTCTGGGCCATGGGCGGGTGGTGCTGGGGGATGCCCGCCTTGCTGTAGCCGTTGCCGTACACGTGCTTCTTGGTGCTGTAGTCACCCTTAAAGGTGTGCCGGCGCCGGCGCAGGGCCACCACAATCCCGCCGACCACAATCACCACCAGCAGGATGCTCCCTGCCACACCCCCAATGATGGCCGTGGGCACCGGCCCTGCGCGCCGCCCGTGTTCGGGAGGAGATGGGGTGTAGGGGAACTCTGGGTGAGGAAAAGACATGGAGGGGGACAGTGTCAGTGTCTGTTCCTGGGGGGAGTCGGCAGGAGTGGCAGGGAGGCAGGGGATGGAAAGGCCAGAAAGTGGGTGGGCCCAAGGCCCAAGGGCAGCAGGGTTCAGCAGGCTTCTAGGCGCTCCTCTCCTCCAGGAGCCCCCACACTGCCTCCAGGAGCCCCATGTACTGCGGTGTTGCAGGTAGAGCGAGAGGGGAGGCAGAGTGCTGGAGCCCCAGAGCCTTCGTGTTGGCTTTCTCCTTGGCTGTGGTGCGACTGGACCCAGTGTCCCCCTCGCTGCCAGTCACCGTCACAGCACTGTGTGACATAAGTGCTATTACTTTCTATTCAGCTCAGAAGGGGACGAGGCTTAGAGAGGTTGAATGACCTGCCTGAGGCCACCAGCCAATGATGCAACACCAGTTCGTTCTTTTGCACGGAGAGCCTGTGTTGGACACCTGCAGGTCACTGGGTGCCCACGTCTGATTTCACTGGCTCCCTAGGGCACACTGAAGAGGATGGGCTCCCAGGCTGGCCCCAGGGACACCCTGTGAGTGCCAGAAACCAGGGCTGTGGTTCTTGGCAGCAGTCTGGCCCCGCAGAGCAAGGTGGGTGCCAAGGGCGCTGCCAGCCTGGGCCAGGGGCAGAAGACACTCAGCGTGGCTGTGCGGGAGTGAGGTGCAAGTGCACGTGCACACATGGCGGTGACGAGGCATACACACAAGGGAGTGTGCCAGGGCATACCCTGGCCATCATGGCAGAATGCGCATGCACAAACATGCACCCCGACAACAGGGTGGAAAGGAGGAGGCAGGAGAGGTGGAGGGAAGAGAAAGGAAGCACCTGTGCTGTCCCTTCCCTCTCCTTACAGGGCCTTCCTTGCCAGAGGCTGAAGGAGGCCAGAGGGGAGGCCGTTCCCAGCACCACCACAGGGTGGCACCGGAGACCATGGCTGACTCAGGTCAGGAGCGCTGTGGGCAGGTACTGGGGGAGCCTGGGAGGGCTGCCAGGCTGTTCTAAGCCCTCCTCACTCAGGCCCAGGCAAAGGTGTATGGTCTGGGCATCTGTTCTGGTCTCTGGGAATCGGTTCCTGCCAGCTCACTCCCTCAATGGGCATCACCTGCTCTAAGGGAACCTGCTCTTCCTATGAGCCCATTCCCTCCTTCCAGAGGGGAAGCTAGCCCCTGAGTGTGAGTGGGTGGGGTGCTGCCTGCAGCAGGCAGAAGCAGGCCAGAGACTCTAGAAGAGGGAAGGACTTCTGGGAGTCCAGGCTGGAAGGCCTAATGAAAACAGAGGCCAAAAGAGGGGGAAGCCATTTATCTGCAGGCACGTGGCTGAGCAGGGACCACCCAGATGCTCCTGTTCTGGCCTCTCCACCAGGAAGGAGTTGGCAGAGAGAGGCACAGCCACTTGTCACCACTGTGTCCTCCACGCAGGTCACCAAGTGGCTGCCCAATAAATATTTACTGAGAATTTGTCCTCACCACCTACTTCCAGAACCGTTTCCTTGGAACTTCAAGCTTCTCCTGCTTCACTAGGTCCCATCTGTTTACTGCCTTTTAAAAGGGCTCCCCCAACAAAGTGGGAGTTGCCTCCACAAGGCGTGCCCAGAAGGCAGCTATCAGGAACCTAGTCTCTGTGCTTTCACCCTGCCTGCTAACTCCTCAGTTCTCACCTCTAACCTGCCTCATCACTTCACCCATCTACTGATTTATCTACCCACTGGTCCATCCACTAATCCAACCATCCATCCACCCACCCACTCATCTATCCATCCATCCACCCATCCACCCATCTATCCATCCACCCATCCATCTACTGATCTATCTACCCACTGGTCCACCCATTAATCCATCCATCCATCCACTCACTCATCTTTCCATCCATCCACCCATCTATCATTAATCCATCGATCCATCAATCCATCCACTCACTCAACCATCCACCCACCCATCCACCCACTCATCTACCCACCCATCTACTGATCTACCTACCCACTGGTCCATCCACTAATCCAACCATCCATCCACCTACTCATCTATCCATCCATCCATCCACCCAATTATCCACCCACTCACCCACTCATCCATCCATTCACCTATCTACCCCCTCAAACATCCATCCATCCATCTATCCACTCACCAAGCCACCCACTCATCCCTCCATCTATCTACCCCTCCATCTATCTACCTATCCAGCCATCTACTTCTCTACCAATCCATCCATCTACCCAATCAACAAACATCTATGGAGCATCTGTTTTGCTGGTCACAGAATACAAGAAACAACCTCCCTGGGGAACCAAATGACACTCTTAGAGACAAAGCAGCATGCAGACAATCAAGGGCACTGGCAGAGAGGGGCCTCAGGAGTACAAGGGAGGGAGAACACTGTGGTCTGGAGTTAGCAAAGGCTTCTTGGAAAAAACTTATGCCAAGCCTTGAGGATGGCAAGGACTTGGAGAGAATAAGAAAGGCATTCACATGGAGGGACCTACCTTTCCTTTCAAATTTTCCCATCTAATCCTGTTGACTCTTCCTATTCAATATTTTATCACTTCATGCCAGGTTTTACTGTAGGAGATTTCTGAATCTCCCACCTCCATTTGGTTTCTGCGTCCTTTGAGTTGCTCTGTCCACAGTCACCAGGTTAATTTCCAGTGTGTAGACACTACCACTCCCTTCCTCAAAGAGTAGCAATGACGTCCCCATTGCCCTCGGACCGTGCCAGTCTGGTCTCTAGAGCTCCCATCATGCCACTTGATCTTGGTTTTGGCTAACTCCCCAGCCTTGCCGTCCAAGTTGATTCTTTACTGCAAGCCTCTGCTCGTGCTGTTGGCCCTTCCTCATTCCCTCATGCCCATTTCCATTCTTTCAGTTTTTGAATGGCTAAAGTTCTTTTTTTTTCTTTTTTTGCAGGAATGAGCAAAGAGGAGAGGGGTTGGGGAAGTGGCAGAGCCCCATGATAATTTGGGACTGTTTCTATTCACATATGTTATAGCTATGCGCAGTAAATTCCACTATATTTATTTTTACGCTTTCTGTGATGGCAGAGATCCAACGAAAAAATAAAGTTCTCTGACATTTTACTTGACTAGACTGAATTTTTTGGGCCCCGCTAATCACAGTATGGTAGAGTTTGCTGTATTAACCTATTTCCTGAGAGCAGCTTGTGTCCCAAATTAGTCTGTAAATTCGAATTCAGAGTAAATCTAGAACCTACTTTCCACCATCGCTCCGTCCCTAATCCAAGCCACCATCACCTATCACTTGCATTAATTTTTTAAATATTTATTTGAGAGAGAAAGAGAGAAAGAGCTTGAGAGAACGAGTGGGAGGAGAGGGAGAGGGAGAAGCAGACTCCCTGTGGAGCAGGGAGCCTGACACAGAACTTGATCCCAGGACCCTGGGGTCAGGACCAGAGCTGAAGGCAGACACTTTACCGATTGAGCCACCCAGGCACCCCTGTCACGTGCATTATTGCAATAGCTGTCTAATGGCTTGCCTGATTCTACCTTTTCCCTCTGGAGACCATTTTGAACACAGCAGCCACAGAGATCCTGTCAAATCTAGAGTTTAAAATGGCTGACACGACCTGGGCCTCTCTGCTCCCCACCTCAGATTTCACCTCTTGCTTTCCTCCTGGCTCACTCTGCTCAAGGCTTACCCAGGGCCTTGGCACAGGCTGCCCTGTACCCCGACAGACTCTTCTCTAGATGTCTCATGGTCACCCCCTCACCTCCTTCAAGGCCTGGCTCAAACTTCTCATTGAGATCCCCTTCTCGCTGAGGCCTGCTCTGACTGCCCTATTCCCAACCGCAGCTCACGAACCCTGCCCCATCCCTTATGACCCCTTGATCCTGCTCTTTTTTCCATGTCACTTTCAACAGGACCAAGTGATTTTTCTAATGTGGTTCCTCTGTTGTTTGTGGTCTGTCCTTCTGCACTAAAACATAAACTCCAGAGGGACAGGGACTTGGCCTCATTGATGTATTCCCAAGAACCTCACTTGCCTGGCAGGTGGCCAGAGTTCAAGAATATTTGTTGAATGGATTCTGTTAAGGCAAGGCTTGTCTTAGAGGTGAGCCTCTGGGTGTCTTTCCCCTCTAGATCCTTCTTTTTCACTTTTTTCCCCCTCCCCCTAAGCCCTAAGGAGGTTTACTCTTCCCTGAGGATCTTTTGGGAACAAGGGGAACCCTGGTTATTTTGCCTGCTTTGCGTCCAGGCCAGTCTAGGTTAGAAGAAGGACTAAGGTGACCTCCTGGCGCTGTGGACTTCGGATGCCAGGTGAGGGTGCAGAGGAAGCGCTCTGGCCTCAGGAGATGGGGCCGGGAGGCTGGGAGAACTACAGCTCCCAGGGTGCACAGCTGTGGCCACAGGGAGGGTGGGAAGGCCTGAGGTTAGGCTCTGGGAAGCCCTGTTTTCCTGAAGTAGCTGCGGCAGCCGGACAGCGCATCGGGCCATTGGGCAGGGCCTTGTCATGCTAGAGCAGGACCCAGCCCTTCCAGGGGCCTGGATGCAGCCACCTGCAGCACCTGCGCATGTGCTGGGGGACCAGCACACTGCCATCTACCAGCAGGGCCTCCTATGTGCACACTCAGCATATAGACAGGCGCCTGCCGACTTGCCAGGGCACGTTTACACACTCAGAGGCACACACCCACACTCATGCCCTGGCACGTGCTCTTGCAGGCTCCCATATACCCTCTGTTCCAGATGGACCCCGAAGCCCCACTAACACTTGGTCATAAGAACTCCCAGTCTAAGAGGAATACCCGTTTCCTTCACCCTCCAGTGGTCACCCCCAGTGGATGAGCCTGGGACTTCACTGGAAGTGGGAACTGGGGCAGACACCCTCCCTGCTCTGCCCCTGGAGTGGCCTGGAGACTCTCTTCCAGACAGCGCAGTCCAGGGCTAGACGCTGCCCCATCTAGCCTCTTTAGTCTGGCCAAGGTCATACCCTGAGCACCTCTTCACCATGCTCCGCGTGACCCCCAGAGGGAGAAAGGAGGGGAGCTCTCTGGTTTGTTTTGGGACTACAGGGCTAGCCCCATGAAACTGCTTGCTCCTCAGCACTCAGATCCTGGAAATGGGCTCGTCTGAGGGCCCAGGCGCTGTGGACATGTACACACACATTTTGGTGAGCCCCGTGGCTGCAGCCCAGGCCTGCTGCTTCCCATTAGGGACACCCTCACTGTACATCCCCTAACCAGTCCCCTGGTGCCATCCATGCAGCCTCTCAAATGCTTGGTCTAAGCTGCCTGCCTCCCCACGCTGCTTCTCTGCTGAGAACCCTCCAGAGACTCCCCTTTGACAACACAGAGAAAGCCCTACTCCTTTCATTCCTGGCCACTCGGCTCCCACAAGCTTCCCCTGCCTGTGAACCCCCATCCTCCATCACTGCTCACTCCCTCATCCCTGTAGAAACAACTCAAATGCCACCTTCCCTAGGACCCAGGGCCCTGAGAAGCCTGTGCTAAAGTGTGTCCGTGTGGGGCAGTGCCCTGCACACGCATGGGTCTCTGGCGCACACCCTGCTGCCCACCGCCTCCCCCCCACACCCCAGCTGCTCTTCATTTTCCTCTCCAGATGTGCCCAGGGCAAAGCTATTACCCGAACGGATGGCCAGGATGAAAAATTAAATTTCCACTTATCTGTCTCACTCATGCATTCCCTCCTGACTAGTGGGGCTTGGAGCCCAGGGCATTGCCATGCCCCTCGGATGGGGCCCCCAGAGAATGCGAGACACTAGCTGATGCTGGATGAGGGCCGATGGTATCGGCGGCTGCTCGGAAATTGTCCGTGAGCCCAAGAACACATATCTAAAAAGGCTCCGGCTTCCTGGATGAGCCCTCCAGAGGGGATGCGGGAGCTTCCCTCCTTCCCTTGGGATGGCCACTGAAACCGCTCCTGGGACCATCAGTGAGTGATTCAGTGAGCGTCATGCTTCCTCGGCTTTTGCCTGACTGGGCTGTCAGTAAGAGTGTCCTTATACGAGGCCCTTCTCACCACTCTTGTGTGTGACTTTGGTTACTCCCTACCCCCTGGTCCCGCTCAGTACCTCTGGGAGCACAGGAGGAGAGGCTATGTGCCTCCTCCAGTTGGAGCCCTGGGCAGCTTGGCTCCCCTGCCCATAGGGCCAGTGAGGCCTGACCACAGATCCCATGCGGGGCACCCCTGCAGCCATCAGCGCAAGGAGATGGCCCACATCCATGGCTGGCTTCTTTCCTCTCTGTTTTGTAGTCTGGGCCTGGCAAGTGCCCCCTTCCCTTCCTCCTTGCTCCTGGACCTCGTGTGACTCTGACGAGCAATGCTGTATTCCCGGGCATCCCACATCTCCTGAGCTTTGGGAGAAGGGAGGCTCTACCTTTGCTGCCCAGCCCTGCCTTTGGGGTGGGTAATACCCCTTGGCCCCAAAAGCCTAGAAGGGCCTCTGGCTGGTCCACTCATGCCAGGGGTAGGATCACAGGGCATGTGGGGGGGTGGGGGTCACTACTCCCAGGTTTTTCAGTCTCCTCCCCTGATTTCCTGGTCCGCAGCTTCCCCAAAGAGCCTGAGTGGTGGAGGTTGACACAGTGGTCCCCCAGCTGGGATGGGGGTAGACCAGGGTGCTGGTGGTCCCCCAGTGAGGAAGGTACCACCCCCCAGGGAGGGCTTGGTGTGTGTGAGCTATCGGAGCAGGCATCTGGCCTGAGCTAAGTGTGATGATCTCTGTATGACAGACTGACAGGTGCAGCCACAGGCACACACAACTGAGGCCCGTCTGTGTGTCCCTCCTAGGATACGCCTCGCCCCGGTGTGGTCACGCTCCCTTACCAATACTCCTCACTCCTCATCCTTGTCTGCCCCATGGCTCCCACGGCTAGAGCTCGGGCCCCTGTGAGGCTTCTACTGAGCTCGGCCCACATTTTCTCCAGGAGCGGAGAAGCGTGTGAATCTGCCCTAACCTCCAGCCCAGACCTGAGTGAGCCTGGAGGACAGGCTGCCTTAGCTTTCCCCAGGCTCCTCCTCAGATGCTTCTATTACCTCAGCCAGTCAGAGAGCAAAGGGCAGGGGGTTTAAGAGAGCAGCAAAGGACTAGGGACGCCACCTTCCTGGGTGAGGGTGAGATGGACTGGCCCCGATGGCAGGTCGGCATAGGCCCCAGATACCATCAGGCTGCTCCCTGGGCAGCCGTGCCTGGACATACCAACAAATGAGGTCTCCTCCCTTCTGAGACCCAGGCCCAGAGCTGAGGCCTCTACAGGCCATGCCTGAGTCCCGTGCCTACCGCCCGTGAGCACGGTCCATCCACCCACACTGCCGAGCCAGGCTCCACAGCTCCCGGATGTCACTTCCTGTGCATGACATGCACCCTCTGATGTCACTTCCTGCGCACATACACCCTCTGATGTCACTTACTGTACATCTCGGTGGCAGCGGCAGCATGACACCACTTCCCTAGCCAGGTGCTTCTTTCTGTCACTTTCCTATCCGGCGACCAGCTCAGCTACAATGTTAAAGACACCCCCCGATCTGGCTGTGAACTTGTGATGGCAGCTGTACCCCGCTATTGGCTTGTTTTGATCCTTCCATTAATCATGATAATGACAGAGATCTAGATACTAATCACAGAGCATGGGCCATTTGTTGACAGACGGGTCTGTGCTAGGTACTCGGCCCACATTTTGTACATTCTGACAACTAGGCTTCCAGGCACCTCGAGGACCTGTCCACGTCCCAGCTCTCTGACGCTGGTGCCCGTGCTCCTTTCATGGCCCATGGCAGGCCTCCCCCAGAACATCCTAGCTCCTGTGCTCCTTCCCTTGGCCTGAGAGGTTGAATTTCCTCTTCTGCACTGACACAGAGGAAGGTGCAGGGAAAACGGCAATTCAGTCGGGGGGCAGAGGACCACCACGGCTCTGGGCTATCTCCTCGTTTTCCCTCCAGTGTCCCTGCTTGAGGTAAGCCTTGCCTGGCCGCCCACATGGGTTTCCTGAACTGCAGGAACAGAGGTGCTCCAGCTGCCAGCATCACAGCACAAGGGCAACTCTAACACCACCCCCGACCACCCCCTGCCCCCGGCATTGTTGCAGACGGCGCTTACTGCTTCCCTCCGACCCCTCTCTGATCGGGGATCACCCTGTCTCACACAGAGCCTTGTAACAGAGGGAAGAGAAAAGCAAAGCAAGGCCAACAACCAGAGCTCAAGGGGGAGCTGGAGGAGGAAGAGGAGACGTGATCTTCCTGCCATGACACGAGGCAGAGGTGGGGGACGTGGGCAGTGGAGGAAGCAGTGGTTGGGGAGAGAGAGGCTGGGCAGGGGGCAGCTTCCTACCTGTGATGTTGACTTCCACCTGGCCTGAGCGTGTGCCGATGGGGTTGGTGGCCTCACACACATAGGTCCCTGCCAGGCTGTAGCTGATCGGCCCCCTGAAGAAGAGGGTTCTGTTCTGGGCCTCCACGCCCTTGGGGAGAGAGCCATTCAGCCTGCGGGGATGGGGAGACAGGGCAGAGGGTTACGACGACTCTCCCAGCCAGGAGCTGCCCCGGTGTCACCCAGCTCCTCCAAGACTCCCAGCCCTTTTGCTAAATGAGTAACGGGCAGGGTCTGTCTTGGAAGGAAGACAAATAGCCCCAACTGTAATCTCCTGCGTTTCACACTCAATGGGCCCAGCAATGAAATGCAGACAGGACCGGAAGGTACTTGTCCCACCGAACTGATGAGAAACTCTAAGTTCACGGTCAAGGAACACAGCTCCTTGTGACAGAACTGGAGCCCGAGTCTTTGACTCCTGGCACAGTGCTCTTCCGACTAGGCCTGGTTTCTTGGGTTGCTGGTTTAATGAGCTGCTCGCGTAACCCCCTTGTGGAGGAACTGCATCCCATTTCACTATCTCATTGTCCCGCTAGACACATCACAGGCCTTTTTCCTCGGGGAAACGCAGGGAACTGCCTCCCGATCCACGAAGCTACGGTTCTGTTGGACCGAGCAGCTCCCAGGCTCACAGAGCTGACACTGGCAAGCCGGCCCTGGCGACTTGCACCTTCAGAAGCGCTTCTGGTTCCAGGAAGTGGATGGAGGGTGAGAGTGAGCTAGGCAAGCCAGTGCCCTCTGCCTCCCGGAGAAGGAGTACAGACACAATGTGGCAGCCATCTCCTGGCCATGTCAGCCTGCTTCTTGGCTTCCCCACACTCATCTTTCTACATGTTCCATCCAGTTCTTCTCTGGAAAGAACCTTGGCTCAGGCCATCAGAGCCGACTGCAGGAGTGGACCAGACCTTCTGAGAGCCAGGTTCAAAGACTGGGAGGCCAGGAACCAGAGGACAGGATAAGGGACAACAAGCACGCCATTAACACAGGCATGCTGGGCTGACAGCTGCCCTCTCCTTGAGAATCTGGGGGTGCTGGAGAGAAGGAATGGGAACAAAGAAAGATCTGGGATGCTCCAGAAAGCCAGCCTCCCTGGGGACACCTCGATAAAAATAAATACCGGGGGCTCGGGTGGGAGTGACTCAGACTGAGATCACAAAGGAAAATGACAAAATTCTTTTATTAGGGAGAGGAAAGCAGGCAGATCATGAGGGAATCCCCCTCTGGCAGAATGGTTTGTCCCACTGACCCTACTGCTGTCAGATGTGGGGGTGTATGCACGAGGGGTCTTCGCAGCCCCTCCCCTTCCTGCTGAAAAACCTGAACCAAGACCCTGATTTCCTCCTCATTTAACATTCCTGGAGGTAGGGTGGGGTATCTCCCTGTGACTGGCTAGGGACCCTGCCCGGGAGCCCGGCCCGCCCCAGAGCACTTACGTGGTCCAGTGGTACTCAGTGGCAGGGGGGTTAGCATCAGCTTTGCACGTGAGCTTCACGTCTGTTCGCTGCAGGTACCAGTTCCCATCAAAGCCCTCGATGGTCACCTCGGGCTCATCTGTGGGGCAAGGGATGATGTTTGAGAAGGGGGAGGTCAGGAGAGCAGGGCTCGGGGTGAGGGAACCTCGGACAGAGAAGGGAGGGAGGACAGGACAGCAGTGACATGGAACCAGATGGAAAAGGGAGAGAGAAGGGGAGAGGGTGGTGGTCACGGACCCGCAGAGCAGAAGCAGCAAGGGGACTGAGGAAAGGACGAGGACAGATGAGCCAAGGGAGGAGTTGGGGGAAGAGAGGTGGGAGGCAAAGCACCCCCAGGAGGAGGGAGGGAGGAGAAGGCTCGAGAGGCCAGAGAAAGGAGGGGCGGGGAGGGGAGAGCAGCAGGAGATAGCAGCAGAGGAGGAGGGAGGGCTGGCATGGGGAGGGGGTGGGCAGGGGACAGTGGTGCCCACCCCGGGGAACTGGCCCGCCCTGCGCCTTGCTCACACTGCACGTTGAGGGTGAGGCTCTCTCGGAAGCGGTCCATGTGGTAGTTGACGATACAGGCCAGGGACTGCTGGTGGGCTTCCCGGCTGGGCACCAGGCGGTAGCGGCTGATAACAGTCACCGTGCCATTGGGGTTCCGGATCTCCTGGTACTCAGCTTCGCCCTTCAGACGTGTTTCCCAGGACACCACGCTGGGAGGCTTCCCGTTGGCCGAGGTGCAGGTGGCCACCAGGACCTTGTCATCCTGCCCCTTCTTGGCTCGAAGCACCGCCTGGGTACCCTCCACCCAGTTGGTGGGTTTGGCTGTTGGGAAGTGGAGAACGCCATGGGACCAGCTCCACCGCCTCGCCCAAGGTGTGTGGGCCCCGGACGCCCCCCGGCCATCCTCGCCTCTTGGCACTTCTCCAGGGACAGCTTCACACCTAACCCACGTCCTTCCTGCTCTACAGCTGGGACCCCTTTCTGTCAGGCAGAGGCCTTCTCAGAGCCTCGGCCTGCTCCAGCCAAGGGCTCCTGCCCTCCCCGTGGTGTCTGCTTCTCGGCCACCGATAAAGCCCCCAGGTGGGGCTCAGGCCTGAATCCCGATCTTCAGCTCTGTCCACGGCGAAGGCCCTGCCCCCAACCCCCCAGTGAGCTGTGGCCCCACCAGGCTGGCAGGAACCGGAAGTGCCACACCTGGGGCTCAGGGCGCAGGCCAACCCAAGGCAAATGAAGGGGCCACTGAGGCACATGGCGAGGACGGCTAGGCCCTGGGCCAGCTTACCCATCACGGTGAGGTTGAGCTGGCTCTCTCGATTGCCGGCGGGGAAGGTGGCGAACTCGCAGATGTAGACCCCCTCGTCGTCCAGCTCCAGGCGTGAGAGGCGGATGGTGCCGTCAGCGAAGGAGGGCCGCAGGAACTCCACGCGCTCGCGGTAGGGGTTCAGCACCGAGACGCCCATGGCCGGGTTGTAGATGGCCACATTCTGCTTGGAGCCGTTGGTGGCCTTTTGCCACGTGACCTGGGTGATCTTCACACTGGGCAGCGGGTTGGCGAAGCTGCAGTGCAGAACCACGTCCGTGCCGATGAAGCCGTACATGGAGTCGTTCACCTGGACCACCTGGGCCTGGGGGCCTGGTCAAAGGACATGTGGGGGCGGTCAGCGACAGGCACGGCCCCCTGCCCGAACTCCTGGTCCGCTACTCTCCTCTCTCTGCCCGAACTACTCTTCTGAAGCTGATCACAGGAACACTGATTGCTGGTACTAAAAGCACTCTGGGCTATACTGAAAACTACTGGGGAAACCGCACCCCCCAGGATCCCGCCACGCAGAAATACCACCGATGATCTTGGAGGAAATGCCCTCTTCTACTTTTTTCTCTCTACATTATTTCCCTCTTTTTCTGTGCACGACCATCCTTCCCTCACACAGAGCCAGAATCATACACTGGATGCGTTGTTCCAGAAGCTGCCCCTTCCCCTCATGACACATCATGGTTGCCACCTCATGGTGGTAAACTCACGCCGCCCCCCTGGTCTTGGATGAGGAGGGTCAGCGCAGTTTCTTCTTGGGAGCTGCCAACCTCATCCCCTTCCTGGGCCTAGTCCCCTTCTGGCAAATGGGGCATAAAATCCAGTCTCCACCTCATGGCATTTGCTCAGAGAACCCAGTGGGACTGAGGAGAAAGTGTCAGGAGATAGGAAGCGCTGCCCACATGGCTCACGGTGGCCGCCATGATGGCCATCCCCACAGGTCTTCTCCCCGGACTATGAGCGCCCACGGGCTGGGGCGGCATGGCCCTGTCCCTCTCGCCCAGCCAAGCGGGGGGAAGTAGGTGCTGCACAAGGCACGGCCTCCCCCGGCTCCTGCTCCTTCACAATCTCATCCAAATGTCTTGGCTTTCAACATCCCCTCATCTATATTCTGCCTCTCTGTTCCCATCTCTCCACACACGATGCCTCCTGACCGTGTCAGACCGGGCCCCTCCTCAGGACCTGCCATGTTTGCATGTCCCCCCTCCCTCCCTCCTCCTCCTGACACTCTTAGACTCTTGCTCATGTGGTTCCCTAGAAGGCCCCAGAAGGCTCTTCCCCTTCACCAATGGATCTCCCACTTTGGGAAGCTTCACAGACCCTCCCCACCATTACAGATCTTTTCTGGCTTGGAAGGTGGTCATTCATGCCTCTGACTTCTCCCCCAGAGCGGGATCCGGGTCCTTCCCCCCGCCACATCCCCAGGGCCTGGCGTCTGGCACACAGTAGGTGCTCAGTAGACATTTGTCGCCAGAAAATTGTAACGGAAACCCACGAGAATAGAGACTTGCCAAGAGAAGGGAGTGATCGGTGGCATCAGATGGATGAACCAACCCCCCCCCCCCCGGTCTCCTCCCCGCCGGCTTCGTTCCCACTAGAAGGGCTTGTTCGAGCTTCGCCCGGACCCTGAACTCGGGGCAGCCATCCCCTCTGGCGGGTCTCTCCGGGGCTCATTCCTGAGCTCTGTTCCTGGCTGTGCCTCTGCACACTTCGTGTTGTCACATCCTTACTGACCACCATCAATAACAGCAATGCCAGGCCCTGGACTGACCCAGCAGCAAGGGGATGGCCTCAGTGGTCCCCCAAGGGAGACTGGGGTTCAAGACTGGAAACTTGGGGTTCCTATTTGCCCCTGCATGGTGGAGACACACAAGCAGGGCACACTCTTCAGAGGGCTTAGAAGACCATGGCAGGTGAAAGCTGCTCCCTTCGGAGGGTACAGGCTTGTCTCCTAGGTCCCTACAGCACCCTCTGCATTCGGCATACACGTATGGGCTCAGAGATGCTTGCTGAGTACATAGGTCTTTGGCCCCTTCCAGCCAGGCCCTTGCCTTGCTCTGGAAGTTTCCCTGTTGCTCCCCACTTCTCTACGCCTGTTCACATTCACACAGACCCTTCAAGGCCCACCTGGGGTACCACACCCCTCCCTCTCCTACTATCCCTTGGGCCCTTCTGTGGGGTTCTGATGTGTCCCCGCGCAGAGAGCACTGCAGGCTGGCTGGAGTCCAGTGGAGGCAGCATCCATCAGGGAGACAGGAGAGCTGGGCTCTGTCTGGCTTCATCTCGAGCTGGCCTTGGGACCTGGGCCAGTCACTTCCCCCTCCTGAGCCCTATTTTCCTCCTCTATAGGGGAGCAGGTTGGACTCCACCAGTCTCAGTGGTCCCTTCTGGCCCTGAGTCTGATTCTCCAAACTATGGCGGCGCCCCACCCCAGATCGAGTCCCACAGTGAGGTCAGTGGGCCAGACAGCCCAGTGCTCCTGCTGACTGGCCAGCTGGCAAGCAGCTCTGCTCGAGCCCTCCCAGCAGGGTACGTGGGTGCTCCTTCCCCCACTCCCCAGCCTTCACTCACCAACCTGCTAGAGGTTGCCCAGCAGGTGAGATAATGTGGGTATAATTGGGGAACTTTCACCACACAAAGCCAGAAGACAGGAAAAGCCAGTTGGGAGGGCTTGGGCCATAGGCTGGGGGTGGGGCTTGGGGTGTGGGCTCCAGGAGCCATCTGGGGACTGGTGCCCGGGCACGGTGGGGCCTACAGCAGGACACAGACCACCAAGCCTGACTCGGCCCTGTCTCCTGTCACTCCTCTGCAGGTGTGGAGATAGGCAGGGTTCAGCGCCCCGCACACACGCTGCCATTCACATGCTGTGTCTTCAGCAGTGACCTCACCCTTCAGAGCTGTGAATGCCAGGAGGGAAGATCACGGAGAGCGGTGGGGCGGGCACTATAAGGGGCTCGGGTGCCCCAGTGGCCCTGTCTTGTCCATCAGTGCCTAAGCAGACGGAGGCAGCCCTCCCCACCCTAATGCCTGTTTTGGGGTGAAGGCGCCTCTCTCCTCTCCAGAGGCAGC
>ML102075.1:38131-52605 GCA_003697995.1 Taxidea taxus jeffersonii | reverse complement strand
GCTCACCCCCACCTGGGAGAGCCAACTGCGACCTTTTCCGACATTTTGCAAACCAGTTATGAATGCAGCCACCATTAAAAGTCAAATCATAAAGCCTTACAATTAAATAATCTTAAAAACAAACGTAGTAGCTTCTCAAAACTCATCCCTTCCTAATGACTTTACCATGCTTTACTTTTTTCTCTTAATCTGTGTTCTTGAGGTCATTTATTTCATCCGTTTGAAGAGAAAATTCTATAACGGTGTCTTAACGTACATCTCTCCCCAGCTCCACATCGGCCATGTGGACAGCTTGAAATTGTCCATGAAGAGGAGTATTTACATGGTGAAAATTGGCAAAAGCTATAAATTAGGACTGCCCCTCTCCCTGAAGAGCCAGTTGTTAAACATCTCCCAGCACATCACGACCTGAAACCATGTGATGGTCTCTGCAGAAAGGCCTTTGTGTGAGCGTGCTCCAGGAGCCCCACGAAGGCAAAACAAAGAGAATAAGGTAGAAACTAAGACCCCACAGATGAGGGGGAGAAATCAATGCCAGAAACACTTTCTAATGCTGACTGATATTTCCCCACACACAAGCTCTCTGCACTACTCAGGTCCTTCGGGATCGCAGCTATTCCAAATAAACCTGTTTCATTTAGTTCCATGAATAAGAAACTTAAAGTCAGAGAAGATATATTTTATATGCACACATAAAAATACTCTGTTTATATAGCACTTTCCTTTTAAGGAGCTCACAGCAATTACACATGTTCTCATTATTCCTAGGAACACCCTGGGGAAGTGGCTAGGTGGTGGAGGAAATAGGAAGGAATGAAAAAACTGTTAAATTAGAAATCAGAGCATTACCTAGCCCGAGTACCATAAACAATCTTTCTACTCCCACTGCAGGAAACCCTGACTTCAGATCTTGAAAGCATCCTGCTTAAGAAGATTCTAGAATAGGACTCGTATTACTGGCATTTTCCCAAGGGCATGGCTATGAAAACCTCCCGCTCTCTCCCTTCTCTCTTCCTCATTCTTCTACTATTTGGGCCCTACCTCCTAACTTGGGCCAGACTGGAGTTTACAATCCAAGCCTGCCGGCCCCAAATCCCAGGGAGTTCCCCAGGGCCAGCCGCAGGAAAGGCGATGAGCCCTGGAAGGGAGCAGCAGTCACTGTATCAGGAGACCTTCCCGCATGACTCACTGTCTCTATGATGCCTGTTCCTGGGCTCGGTGCCAGTGACACCACTGTCCCCCTCTGCACCAGCTGCTTTGTCCCACGGGGGATCCAAATGGCTCCCCTGTCTTTCCTCAGCATGTCCCTGTGAGGCTCTGGATGATTCCAAATCAATCCTTTGGAACACAAGTCCATGTAACTCTAGTGCCAGTGTCTTCTCCGTGCACTCAGGATTGATCTGCCACAGAGCAGAGGTTATTGCTGATGAAAGCTGGAGGGAAGAATGAACCGACATGCATGAGTGCCCAACACAGAGACAAACCGAGAAAGGCAAAGAGAGAAATGGAAATAGAGACAGAGAACGGAAAGGGGCAGAGAGTTAGAGAGGAATTCCTAAACAGAGATACGATTTCCTTATGCATAGTTCTGTTTCGACTAAGAATTTCACTATTTGTTTGTAACTGGTATATCTTCCTGATGGGTAAGCTTGGGCTCCCCCCAAGCCGGACCCACATGTGGCAGTATCCCCTTCATAACTCCTCCGGAGACCATCCTGACTGAGGAGCTATGGGCCGAGAGCACTGCCACTGAGAGCATTTGTCTTTGGCCAAATATCACTGGCTATTCAGATTGTGGAGACCCAGTCAAGTTCGAAGGAGACACCCCAGATTCCCAACAAAGACTTCAGAATGGCTACAAAAATGGCAGGAAGTCTCCCACTGATGCGCTCCTGGGCTCTCCCTTGCACGAAGTTGTGAGGTGCTGAGGACTTCCCTGAGATCCAAGGACCCTCGGCCCCAGCTGGAGTGGCCTCGGAAGCAGCCGGTGGTCCACATCAGCCACACAACACAAACAAGTCAGTGAGGTGGAAGCAGCACCAGGTCAGGAGACGGGACAGGCTTTCATCCGCCCAGCTCCTCAGGACTTCTGGGGAGTCCAGGCTGCTCATCAGTGAGATGCCAGGGTAAGAGTGGTCGTTCATCCCCCAGTCATGTTCTGAGCACCCCCTGGCTGTCAAGGACCGCACTGGGCTCTAGAAACAAAAAGCCAGACGGCCCACAGGGACCCCGGAGACACCAACAAGCCTGTAGCCCATGGACTCTAAGGGCCTTTCTATCAAATATTCTTTAAATAATTTCACAGTGGCAAAAGGGCTTCTCGAAATCTCCTGAACTGATGAATTCAGCTCCTCCTAAGTAAGAGGAATCATGTTTTGTTTGTCTGTTTGTTTACATTTGAGCAACTTGACACTTGAGTGTGTGGTTATCTGAAACGTTAATGGACCTCATCATAGCCCCTAGAGACATAGGTGCTGCTCCATCAGAAACATGCTGTAGGCTCCTGTCCGCTCAGGGCACCAGATGCACTACGTCAAAGAGGCACAGCCCAGCTGTCCAGAAGCTTCTAGAAACCCTGGACCTCACCCACATAAAGGGCAAACAAACAACTGAGCAAACTGGGATAAAATGGTGCTGTCACACCCACAAAGGTATGCAAACGAAGAACCCAGCCCACGAAGAAGGAAGGTGGGGGGTGGGGGACAGTGAGAAGGATGAGTTTGCACAGCCCAGACAACAGGACTGGGGGTGCGGGGTCACTCCTTCTGTCTCTCTGGTCCAGGGTTGCCAGGGTCTTTTGAACAGTGGACAAATGAGGATAGAGAGAAATGCGGTGGGGACCCAGGATAAGGTCCCGCAGTGACACTGTGTCCCAAAGCCTTAGGGACATGGGTGCAAAGTTACAAAGCTAGGACAAAACCTCTCCAGCACTTCACTCTGGCTCCTTCCACAATCCCCTCCACACGCCCCCTTCCACTCCCTCCCCCCCACCCAACCAACATCTTACACAAGAGCCTCCTATTGTGTTAATATCAGGGGGAAAGTGACTAAGGCTGGGGTATGACTAAGGAAAATAAAACTAGGAAGGGAGTCTCAAAAGCTTGCCCCCACCCCCAGGTTCCTTGGCTCATTCCCTGATTCCGTCAGTTCACAGACTCTGACATAAAAGGCAGGAAGTTACATACGCTAAACAAAGGTCCTTAGATGTCAGGAAATTAACCTGGGAAATCAGAGCCAAGAGCGATTAAAGGCGCTGCACTCGGAGTTCAAAAACCACTATGGCGTTAGATCAAAAGCTGTTTGCTGGGCACCCCAGGCTCGGCTCTGCCCGACTGCACATCCCGGAAAACGTGGCCACAGGGCCCACACGCCTGTGTGCTGGGCATTTGCTTCTCAGATCTATGTCTTGTGACTCTTCTTGCCATAAGAGTTTGGATGCCTGCCCTTGGAGCCTCAGCCCCAGAAGAGGCCCTCCCCCGCTTCTCCATGAGGGAAGATCACACTCCCCTCACCTCAGAGGGGGTCCAGCAAGTGATCCCCCCAGGAAACAAAGAAAATCCTTAAAAGGAGGGGGATGGGAGGTAAACTGTGGAACCTGACCCTCTCAGCTAAAAAAACAAAGGCCTCGTGGAGAGTGGAAAGGTCGGTGCAGAACAAACCAGAGAGTTGTAAGAATCATTATCCGTGTCCCTGGCGATAATATCCTTTTGAGTCTCGGCTTCCTAATCTTTACCATTAAGGGGTTGGACTAGGTGTTAGGATACCTTCTAGTTATCATACCCTGAATTTTTTTGTTTAATTTATTCATCTGAGAGAAAGAGAATGAGAGAAAGCATGAGGGAGGGAGGGTCCCGATATGGGACTCGATCCTGGGACTCCAGGATCATGAACTGAGCCAAAGGCAGTTGCTTAACCAACTGAGCCACCCAGGCGCCCCATAGCCTGAAATTCTTAAATAGCTTTAGCATTTTACATCACAATGAAGTCATCAAGGGATTTGCACACCATTCCATTTGTACCTCCATTTTGTTACTTCTCTCATGTACAGAGAAGTAAACTGAGGCCCCAGAAGGCGCAGCGGCTAGCCTGACGTCGCCTAGCTGGCCGAGAACAGAGCCCCTAATAGACCCTCATTCTAGTGGCTTCTGGTCCATTGCCCTAGAAGGAAAATGATGGAAAATGACACTGTCCCCAAAATGACTGAAAGAACATTTGTAATCACAAGCTCAGCAAGGGTATGAGGGAAGTCCTTTTCTTATTTTTGTTTTTTTTTATTGGAGTGTAGTTAACACACCACATTAAATTTGTTCAGGGTGCACAACTGAGTGATTCAACAAGTACATAAATTATGAAATGTTGGCCATCACAAGTGTGGTTACTCTCTGTTACCATACGATGTTGTTAATGTATTACTGACTCTATTCCCCATGGGGCAGGGGGCATTTACTGTGCCAGGCTCCTGGGACATGGAACACTAAGAACTGTCCCACCCCATGGTGGCTTCATCATAGTGTACAAACCTCCTTTTGAATCTACAGAGGTTAGGTTAGTCGGATTAGCTGGAGAGGAAGCAATGAGAGAAGTGTAATTTGTCTGTTCCTCACTCATGACACCTTTAGGAACTGGCCCTTCCCCCCTCTGAATGTATTGACCCTCTGGGCCACATCCAGGGTCATCCAAAGCTGACTGGACCAGGGAGAGGAAGTCAGAGCTGCTCACTCTGGATATGGACACCTAGAAGGAGTTCTTCAAGCGTTTGTGAACCTAAAGCTACTCAATCACTGTGGTAATCAGCTTTCTCCAAAGAAGCAGAAACAATTGGATGTATGTAGATTGAGAAAGAGATTTATTATAAGAAATTGGCTCGTGCAATTATGGAGCCTGTAAGTCCCAAGATCTGCAGAGTGAGTCAGCAAGCTGAGGACCCCAGGGTGCTGATGGTTTAGTCTCAGGCCACAGGCTGGTGGCTCAAGACCCAGGAAGAGCTAATGTACCAGTTTAAAGGCTGTCAGGAAGAAGGAATTCTGTTACTTAGGGGAGGGTCAGGGGTTTTTGCTCTATGCAGCCTTCAACTGATGCAATGAGGCCCACCCACAATGGAGGACACAATTTGCTATACAGAGTCTACCAATCTAAAACTTAATCTCCTCCAGAAACACCTTCACAGAAACACCCAGAATAATGTCTGGCCAAATATCATGGTACTCCATGGCCCGGTCAAGTTGACATAAAAAACTGACCATCATAATCACATAGAGAAGGGCCAGGTGGGCAGTGAGAAGCCAGAACCCAGGCAAGGCCAAGAGAGGAAGCCCAGGGTTGTAGGGAAAGTTAGCTTAAGTTTCCTCTCTTTAAAGAGTGGAAAGTTGTCATTCTCCATGAGGAATTGAGGGATAAGAGAAGGTACTGCCTGGAGGCCTCTAGATCCCATGAGAGTTCCCTGTATCCTTCCAGTCCCCCCTCCTCAACTGAACTGGTTCAAGTGGGTTTCTCTTTCTGACAACAAAACCACTTGTGATTAGAAGGAGTACACTGTGGATGTCTTTGAATTTTACTAGGTCATCCCATTCTCCCTAGCTTTAGACCAGCCATTAACCAAGTGATAGACCATTCTGCATGTCGCATATTGCTGTGTTAAGCAAACTTGTATCCTTGGTTCATGGTCAATTTTGTAGTTTTGATCACGTACGAGCCCCCATATGCTGTTGAACATAGCATACGTTCAACATTTTATTTATTGAAATAAATAAATAAACATTTTATCTATTGAAATAAAACATTTCTATGCAATTTGGGTTTGAACAAGGTTCTTTTGATGGATAAGGCCTAGGGACAAAGAGAGTTACTCAGCTAGAGAAAGATCTTATACGGTTGCTCAGTACTCAGTTAACAGTGCAGGGTCACTGTTCTCAACTCCTTTTCTTCAAGAATTTTCTGAGGAAAATCATATATTAGAGGGTTTTCCTGAATTCAGGAATGCATGAGAGCCTAAGCTGAGTCCCTTCCCAGAGCCATAGGTCATTGTCACGAACATCATTTTTTAGAAATCTCTTGTCAATTTTACTATGAGCTCTTCAGAAGATGGGCCCCATGCCTGACACAACTTTGGGGCTCTTCTACTAAAATGCGGTACCTTGGACCTCCTAAGTGCACAGTCCATTTTCTTTTTTTTTTTTAAGATTTTATTTATTTATTTGACAGACAGAGATCACAAGGAGGCAGAGAGGCAGGCAGAGAGAGAGGAGGAAGCAGGCTCCCCGCCGAGCAGAGAGCCCGATGCAGGACTCGATCCCAGGACCCTGAGATCATGACCTGAGCCGAAGGCAGCGGCTTAACCCACTGAGCCACCCAGGTGCCCCGCACAGTCCATTTTCAAGAGAACTCTCTCATTTGATTCTCACAGGATTGTGTTATTCTCAGTTGTATAAATCAGCTTCAGTTAAGTTATGTGGCAATAACAGACACCCTCAAATCTCAGTGTTTACTGCAGCCCAGTTTCATGTCTCAGTCCCGTTCTTCCTGCACTGGGGTCATGTGCAGCCCTTCCCCATCCCCTTCCTCGTGGCACCTAATGACAGAGAGAAACAGAGTGGCAGACCATACATTGTCTCCTCAAGTGTCTCAACAATAGTGGCACGATTTCCTTTTGCCAGCCAAAGCAAATCTCATAGCCAAGCCTGGCGTCCACGGGGCAGGGATGGATGGCGCTTCCACGGGCGGGTGTGGTGCCAAAAATCGCATGTAGGACCAGGAAGCATAATCCTTCCCCTGAAAGAGACAGCAAAATTATGAACACAGATACTGCAGAGCACACTGCTTTCCAAACAGACCAACGAATAAAAACTGAGATGAAGCAATTGCTTGGTCAACCTCTTATTAGTGGCCGACTGAGTATTGGAAGGAAATCTTAAGCCTCAGGATGATATTTGCCTTCATTCCATCACAGCTGTGTTCCGGGCCCTTTTCTGGAGACATGCATCTCCAAGGACCTGATCTGTATCTTGTGCCACTCTCCAGTAACGTTTGTATCCTGTTGTCCCACTGAAACGTTTGGCCCTTTGGATATTTTGGATATTTGGATACTTGGATATCCATTTGGATTTATTTTTTGGATACCCAATAAAACATTTGGATGTTTTATTCATAAGGATCCAGTGCCCAGGGGAATCCAAGGGAGCCAAGGCAGACAAAACCAGCAAGCAGCCGTGGAGAATCAGCACTTGAATTCTCAATACATGGAGTCATTTAAAATTTTTCTTAGAGCAAAAATAGAAAGGAGGGGGTGGCACCTGAGAAGGACAAGACGTGGTCACCCTCTAGGGCGCAAAAGAGAAGAAAGACGGAGCTGTCGGCTGGCAGCCACAGGGCCTGATGCCGGGGAAGAACCCGGCACCAGTCATTCAGAAAGGGCCTGCTTGGCATTTCCAGACTTCATGGTCCCTGTCACCGCTAGCAGCACCCATCCCAAATGGGGACTCTGATGGCTGGGCTTAGTGATTTCTCTGGCCAGCGAGTAATTCTTGCTCAAGGAAAAAAAGTCCGACTGCACACAGTTTCCCTAGTCTAGGAAACAAGTCAGAATTCACTGGCTTTTTCTGGAATCATTTCATTTCCTTTAAGTTGCCCAGGTGACATGTCTGGTCTTCCGATGGTACTGGTTATACCGAGTTCAGGGCTGTAACACTAGCAACAGAACCTATACCGAGTACCTGTTCCCTTGTTCGGCCAACATCTATAGGAAGCCTGGGTTTGATTCCAATACACATGGTAGGTCATGAAGCTGACCTGCCCAGGACACATCAGGTGCACAGTGTTAAGAACACCTACCATCCTCGGTGTTCTTCCAAAAAAACGTGCAGAAAAGGCTGCCCTTCTGACAGATTAAAGCCTCCTTTCCAACCTGTGCCTTTCTCTGCCCTCAGTCCAAATACCCAGCAAGCTCAAGTGTGCAGGTGGCTGGGACAGGCACCCGTGCTGCCTTGGGACACCTCATGCCACCTCCCCCAGGTTCTTGTCTGGTGTGCTGCTGTGCGGGCGGCCCCAGGGGACTTGGAAGGACAAAGGTAAGAAGGCTCAGTGGGGCAGTCTCCATGGCTTACAACTCTGCACTGCTATTAAGCAAAGGGCAAGACTTCCTTTCAAGAAGGACGTCTCAAAACGCAATCCAGAAAGCAGGCTCGGAATTGCGGCCTAGCTGCAGGCCACGCCATGGCTGACGTATGGCCTCACGGGCATATCAAATACAGTACGGCAAGACACAATTAATTCATAGCCCAACTTGCGTATGAGAACCTGGACACAAGGTAATGCAGAAGGAAGCCCCCGAAAGCATTCTCCAAGACACCCAATGTTGCAATCCCAGGGTTACTACGACATCACTGCTGTGCTGGGCATGCTGGTAACACACAGGCCGAAGGACATTAAAAAGATGGATGTTAATATAATGTTAATGTTAATGATAAATATTCAAGGGGGTGAAAAAAGATGACAAAGGACTTTGCAGAGCTATGGCCTGATAATAAATCAAGAACATTTAGCAGCCAACACAGAAAGACAGATTGATAGCTGAAGGTCCCCCCCCCCCACCCCATCCCCCACCCCCCGATCTCCCCACACTCAGCCTGCCCACGTTTACTGTGGCCACCGTGGACCAGTCAGTGTGCATCATGTGCAGAGGGTAGAGCAGAAGGGGCCACGACACCTGTCCCCGGGAACCTGCCAGCCCAGTAAGTGAGAGAGAACTCACACCACCACGAGTGAAATGACACCCAGTAGGTGAAAAGTACCACAGAACAGGTGCAAATGAAGGATTTTAGGATGTCCAAAGAAAGATGGCTCTCCCACATTGGTGAGACTGTGAGTCTATGGTGGAGAGGCATTTGAGCTAAATCTAAAAAGGAATAAAGATGCAGGCTTGTGGAGTTGGGGAGGAAGAGAATTCATCAGCTGCCACCATGAACAAAGGAGAGGTGCTGGGATCTCACTCAGAGCCCCTCTGCTTGTGGGTTCCCATTGCCTAGCTGCCAGGGCTTTGACTCCTCCTCCCAGCTGCTCCCAGCTGCTCCTTTCCCTGGAGGCTTGTCCCTAGCTGAAAAGAGCACCTCATCAGAGAAATAACTACACCCTGCCTCTGGGGGCAGCTGACAGCCAATGAATGATGGAGACAGAATCCCAAAAGGCCGGGCCCCTGCTTTAAGCAGGGATGTGGCAGGGGGTAGGATGGGGGGACAGCTCTGCAGTGTGTGAAGACACCACCCGGCCCCCAGTGACTCATACTAAAGCTAATACTAAAGCTCTTCCCACTCCTACCCTGCTTCTCTCACTCCCTGGTGTATTCTTCCTAAAAACACCTCTTCATTGAATCACATGGTACCCAATCCTTATCTCGGGCTCTGCTCTAGCTTTCCCACCTGTGGCTATGAAGGTACACGAGCAGGGCCTTCCCGGGGTAGCCTGCCAGCTCCCCTACGAGCCACCTGCTGCACTCCCAACCCCCTGCTAACCGCCTCCCCTCTGCCCACAACTGTCCCCCTGCTGTTTCCACACCTCAGACCTCACTTCTGTTCTCCCTCCCGCTCTGGAAGTTGACTCTCCATGTAGCCATCGATTTCGAGATCTAACCCAAGATTTACTTTCTTCCACCACCTGTACTTTTTCTGTATTTGTAAGCACTTAAGACAGCTGCCAAGACATATAGGTATTCTTCCGTGGTTGGGACAGTGACATCAGAACTTCACCATCCAAATAGATGTTGCCACTCTCCCAGTAGTCGTCTGGAGGGATTAATCACTTTCTCCAATACAGCCAGGGCCCAGCCTAATTTAGGGACGCCACTCCCAGGTTTGCCTTCAGAGTATGTATCAGACCCTAGGGAACACAGTAGCCTACAGCAATTCTCTGTCCTCCGAATTTTTAGGGACTCTTTCAGAACCATGACCAGTGGTTGTGGGTTAGTGAAAATATGCATATATTTTGTAATTCCCCAATTTACAGACCCAGGGCTGTCCCTTGGAAAAGAAAATCCTTTCTCCCACAACGCTGCCCTCCACCCAACCAGTCCCAGCAATGGCAAATATTTGCCCTGTGAAAGTGATTTTTCTTTCTTTTATGAGACATTTGGATTCACACCTGATGAGTAAGGTAGGTATTGATTCCTTCATTCGGCAAATAATTATTAAGCATTTTCCACATGCAAGCGCTGTGTGACAAGCCTGGCCAGTCAAACAGAGGATGGTTTTGACTTGAGTCACGCTTAGAGTCTACTTGAGGAAAATACAAGTAAATGGACAGTATTTTGAAGGATGATGAGGAATTTGCTAGACGCAGAAGTCGGTGGAGAATGAGGGAAGGAGCTAGTTACAAGAAAGTATAGAGAGAATTCTGGCTCCACAAGTCCCCTCCTATGAAGGGTGGATTGGAGAATGAGCACAGAGGTGAGAGGTACTTAAGCTGCTGAGTGGCCAACAAGGGCTTATCCCAAGAGCAATGGGGAGCTACTGAGGGTTAAGGCTGTTATAAAAACCAACAATCAACAAAGTAAAACCATGTCATGTGACTCAAAACTCATGAAACAGTTGTAATGTGTGTGCTGTGTTTCTGGGAGCTAGCCTGGTTAATCCCCTTAACTCTTCGAGAGACACATTCTTGAGCCCCCTCTGCAGATGAAGAAACTGAGACCAGGGAGGTTTGGTAACTTGCCCAAGGTCACACAGCTGGTAAGTAGCAGAATTGGGATTCAAACTCTGCCTCTCCACACCTCTCAAATCCAAAGCCCAGAATGACCACCTAAGAGAAATTCAGCAAAAAAATATAAAGATACATCCTTTCAAAGGAAACTTTGAATTCTGAATAAATGTACCATGTTCAACCTGGGCACAAATCAAAGCATGGGAAAGTTAGACAATAATCTCAAAGTGCTTTATACCCATTTAACTAGCCAGAAACATTAATAATAATGCCACCTAATTTGTGTCACTCAAGTCATTAATATATTGATGGTCATATTGTAGATTTACATAAATCTTTTAGAAAGCAATATAATATTATATATCAAGTCATAAAAGTGTCCATCTTGCAGGATGCCTGGGTGGTTCAGTCAGTTAAGTGTCTGCCTCTGGTTCAGGTCGAGATCTCAGGGTCCTGGGATCGAGCCCTATATCGGGATCCTGGCTCAGTGGGGAGTCTGATTGTCTCTCTCTCCCTCTCCCTCTTCCTCTGCCCTTCACCCTGCTTGTACTCTCTCTCAAATAAATAACTAGTCTTTTTTCTTTAAATGTCCCTCTTCCTTTACCACCTCAGGAATTTATTTTAAGAAAATATTTCAAAAGTAGACCCAAAGTTCATCATTGAAACTATCTTTACTAGTGAAAAATGGAGGAATAAATGTGGAATAATAGGACAATATTTGGTACACCATCATATAACACCTCAATGGAATATCCCATAATCATTTAATATGATCTTTATGGCGATTATGTAACACCATGTGACTGTAATAAAAAAGGTAGAATACAGTACACTATTGACATTTATGAGAAATATGGCCTAATATCTTTGCAAATCCCTGGATAAGTGAAAACCACTGTAGCATACAATTTTCTCCTTTAAAATGCAGTACCTAAAAATGTTAAGTAACCCCTTAAGACCCTTCATGTATCCATGAGCTCAGAATTTGCTCGTAAAGCTTTAAATATAAATTCTGCCAATAAAATAAACCCTAGATTGCACTATATCATATTATTAGTGTACTTAATGCAAATTTACTGAAATCTGCAAAGAAACAACATCTTTATCACTTTGTGAGAATTCCTTGCAAGCCCCTATATGCAACACAATAGCTGTATGGCACCTGGGTGGCCAGTGGGTTAAGCCTCTGCCTTCGGCTCAGGTCAGGATCTCAGAGACCTGGGATCAAGCCCTGCATCAGGCTCTCTGCTCAGCGGGGAGCCTGCTTCCTCCCCTCTCTCTGCCTGCCTCTCTGCCTACTTGTGATCTCTGTTAAATAAATAAATAAAATCTTAAAAAAAAAAAAAAAAAGCTGTATGGAAAGACTGTATGAAAAGCTGCCAGCTGCTGTGGGCCGGGCTTGCTTGCTCACTGCAGAGCCCTACCTTCTCAGGACAGTTTTTGAAACCCAACTATTCCAAAATCAGATCCCTGCAAAATGACCAATTTTTGCAATCTTGGAAGTTCCAGGCAAACCATTGATACTGAGAATGTCAAATTCAAGAATGTCAACAGTCTACTACCATCCATAATCACAAACATGTTATGATTTACAGCTATTTGAAAATGTAGACATAGAGTCAATACTGCTTGCAACCGCAAAGACAGTTTCGTTTGGGTGAAAGAATTCTAAGTAATATTTTCCTTTTAAAGCATTTATTAAGCATTATATTGTTGCTTTACTAAAGGTGAAGTTCGCACAATGCTTTATTGCTGTACAGCCAAATTCTTCGAGGTTGCACTCCATTGCCATTAGCTCGTTGGTATTTTATAGTTTTTAATGGGTTACAATAAGGGGGTCCAGACTGGAGAATTGGCAGGAACTGGCCACAGAACTAACCACATCATGCTTCCTATGGCATTGAACTAGAGATGTCAAAGGCACAAGTGTCTTTGTACCCATGAACACTGCTACAAAACCCCCTACTTGGGCTTCTAAGCTGACTTTCGGTCACTCAAATAAAGGAACGTGCCTATGATTCCTGAACCCCCACTGATTGATTTGACAGGAGCTACATGTTACATCCAGGGCTCTATCTACATGGCTCCAGGCCTCCAGGGAGGAAGGGAGGTAAACAGAAAGCAGGAGGGAATCATTCTGTATTCATTCTAACAAGCACTGCAAACCAGTTTTCTTTTTCTTGTTTTCACAGCTCTAGGGGTCATTCTGTCTGTCGCAGACAAGTCGCCAGAGACGAAAGGGGAGGGGCAGGTGGAGAAGGTGAGAGGCTCAGCCTACACATCAGTACCGGAAACAGCCAGAAGCCAGACCTGATGTTCCTCCAGGGGACTTGGTCAGACAGCAGCATCTAACTGCAAAAACAGATGCTTTCTGCTTTTACAGGAGGGGACAGAGAGGGGAGGGCCACCAATGTTCAGGTGCATGAACTTTGCAATCTGTAAAAACTCATCGTTTTTTTCACCTCGTAGAAATAAAAATTAATTACTCAAAGAAAGAAATTCTGGTGTCCAAGGATAAACTGGAAACAGCCTAAGAGAAATACTAGTAACAAAGATTAGTTGGGAAGGGGAACAGCAGATATCAGAGTATTTCACTTAGATCTTGAAAATTGTGGATTCTCTGTGAAATCCGATATCCACTTTTCAAATAATGGAGCTTCATAACATCTTTAAACCTTGCATTTATGTGTTTTTCTTATCAACCAAATAAATCCGATAGCGAAATGGGGTGAAGGCTTAAGACAAGAAGAGAGGAGAAGATTTAGTTATGCAAGATGAATGAGTTCTGGAGATCTAACACACAGTATATAATGACAGTTAACACGATCATACGCGTGAGTCTTCTAAGAGGATAAATCTCAAATTAAATCGTCTCTCCACATGCGCACACACACACAAATGGTAAACATGTCACATATGCTAATTACTGCTTCGCAATGCCCATTTCTCAAGGTATACGTATATCAAAGTATCAAGTTGTACCTGGGGCACCTGGGTGGCTCAGTGGGTTGGAGCCTCTGCCTTCGGCTTAGGTCATGATCTCAGGGTCCTGGGATCCAGCCCCACATTGGGCTCTCTACTCAGTGGGGAGCCTGCTTCCCCCTCTCTCTCTGCCTGCCTCTCTGCCTACTTGTGATCCCTGTCTGTCAAATAAATAAATAAATAAAAATCTTAAAAAAAAAAAAGAATCAAGTTGTACCTGTTAAATATATATAATTTTATGTATCAATAACATCTCAATAAAGTTGATTTTAAAAAAGAGAGAGAAGAAAAGAACATTTAAGACATTTTAGGAGTATTAACACCTCATTCTTGACCAAACTCTCTACCACGTCTGGAGTGCAGGGCAGTGAAGAAAAAGAATGAGGCAGGCAAGTTTGCAGCTGGAAGAGCTCAGGCTTCTACAGTCAGAATACACCCCCCAAACACACCCTAAGGAACTCAACCACCAATGACCATCCCCATTGATCAGGCACAGGCAATCCTCAATCTGCCGACTCCGCAGATCCAGAATCTTACAAATGAAGACCTGGGAATGCAAACAGGTTAGGTAACCAACTGTAGAGGGCAGCGAGTACTGGGGTTGACTCCCTGGCAGCTGCTGCTCCACACCAGTGTAAAGCAGTCAGGTTTTCAGGATCCCCAGCCAGGAGCCACTTCGGGAATGTTCCAGGGACATATGTCTGCTGGCGATCTCCTGGGGAAAGCTTCTGTCTCTTGAGAGACCATCCCAGGCAGAGGAACACTCTCTTCATCCTTGGGCAAGGATGTGATGCTTCTTCTCCCCA
>ML102075.1:12776-25777 GCA_003697995.1 Taxidea taxus jeffersonii | reverse complement strand
GCCCTGCCTCCTAGCCCCTTCCAACTCCTGCAATGATCCTTGGGGGTGAGTCTCTGCATTCCCCTCTAATTGTTTATTCCCACCACAGGCTCAAAGGAGGCAAAAGGAGACCCAGCAGGATATGAGAAGTACTATTTTCACTCTGGAGAACTGGAGAAACAAAAAAGTTACCTGCATAGAAACTCACAAGAGATCCTGTAAAAGCTCTCTCATCATGAAAAATGTCTCATTCAATTTAGCATTAAAATAATATTCCATCAAAATGGTTTATGGGAGCAGTCCTTTACTGTCTTTGAAATGCCTTTCTAGAGCACTGTTATATCTCAAAATCCTCCCATCATCTCTTTGAGGGAGATGCCATTATTTTGCCAGTTTTTCAGAAAAAGAAACAGAAGTTCAGAGTGGTTCGGTCACTTTTTCACAGCCTATGTGTGGAGGGAGTCTGAATACAGAGGCCTTACCTTCTTCTGGGGACGATAGGGTCCCATGGAGAAGTCTCCTTCCATGCCCTCCTGCCATCACAACCTTGTAGGGCTGGAGTCTCACCAGTGGCCTCACCAGGAGAGGAGATGGTGTAGCACCCTTCTTGACCTCTTTCAGTGCCTCCATGGGCCCCCCAGCAAGTGCAAAACAGTGTACTTGCTTTGGGAACCCCACTTTGCCCGGAAATGACCTCTGTGCCCCTCCTGTGTATTGATAGGACCTCTCCTGGGGTCTCACAGCCAGGATTTACAGGCCCCATGTTACAGTCCCTACACAGGTGAAGGCCTGTGGGAGCTGAGACGGAGAACTCTCTGGAACCCACTCATCTCCCACAGCCTACTGCCAGGTAGCTGAGAATTTTCTCAGGAGACAAAACTGTCCTCACCTTCTCAGCAGCTCAGTAAGCCCTGACAACAAATGTTCTGACTCTTAGAGGCTCCCCACGGTTCTGGAGTAGTCCCAGCTGGGGGTCCAACATGCACTTGCTCCATAGAAAGCCCTGGAATGTGACTGCCTTTCTCAGGAAGGCCTCTCCTACGCCTCCCCAGGGCCTCCCTCAGGACAGAACCTTGGCACTTTCTTCACTGCTCTGATAAACTGTGAATTCCCCTGGGAGGAGGTCTATTTTACCATTTTATCAGCCATTTTATTTTAAGATGACTACATTTCAGAATCTGTCCTGGGAATAGTTTGGACAGGAAAATGCCTTGTGTATGGAATTGCACACTCCCCTCAGAAAGAGAAATGTGTCCTGCGGAAAGGCCTAGCCGAGCGGAATCAGAGGGTTGGAGTCTGCCACTCGGGGAGGACGGCCCCTAGGTCCTGTTGGCTGCGGGTTTGGGGTTCACTCGGGGAGGACAGAGTGGCCAAGGGCTCGTTCTTTGCCAGCAACAGAAAACTTGGGTGGTTTAGCTCAGTGGGAAGGAGTTTTTGGAAGTGTTGGGGAGAAGACCGGAGGGTAATGGGTCTGAGAATCTGAGTGCACAGCCACCAACCCACCACGGGGACGATGGACTTAGGAGCTCACTCTGCAAAGTCATGTGAGGTCCCCAAGCTTCTGCAGGCCTCCCTCCACTGTCATTTCCACCCAGGACATGGTGCAGGGAAGAAATCCCCCCGGAGCACTGGGCAGTGTTCTGGTGGCAAATGTTCCCCCAGAGAGGGGATGCTCTCTTCCTTACCTCTCTTTAAGAGGAGGAACTTCACTGAAGAAAAACTTTGCCCTTCTACTATACTGGATGGATTTTAATCTCCAGTGCAAATGGATTCCAGCAGAAGGCAATAGAGATGGAACAGATTTAAACTCAGATAGAGCGGTTCAAACCCTGGCTCAGCCACTTACTGGCTCCATGACCTCAGGCAACTGATTTAACCAGTGAGGGCCTCAGTTTGCTCATCCATTAGATGGGGGTAACATTTTGTATCTCCCAAAGTGGTTAGGGAGAGTTAAAAAACCACAAATATAAAACAGCTGGCCCAAAGCATGAATTTGATAAATGCTCTTTCTTCTTTCCTCCTTCTCTCTCCCCATTCTCTGCATGTCGCTGACCCATTACATGTCCAGCCTGGGGCGAGGTGAGGACCATTCTCCACAGTGACAAGTGTCTTGTTAGGTGAAGGGAGTGGAGTTGAGCCCACATCAGCCTTTCTGCAGAAGCCAAAGACTGGAATCTAGGACTTAGACCCCAATGGCCCACAGGGGATGTGGACCACCACCCGGGGGCTTTCCTGAGCCAAGAACACAGAGAACACCCACCCCAGCAGCCCGACAGCAGAGGGAACTCCAGTCCAAGTTATATGGCTCTGTGGACCAGGTAAAACTCACCTTGTGAAAGCACAAAAACAGAATGGCAGGGGGGCACCTGGATGTCTCAATTGGTTAAGCATCTGCCTTCACCTCAGGTCATGATCTCAGGGTCCTGGGATCGAGTCCCATGTCAGGCTACCCGCTTAGCTGGAAGTCTGCTCCTGCCTCTCCCTCTCCCCACTCGTGCTTCTCTCTCGCTTTCTCTTTCTCTCTCTAATAAAGAAATCAAATTAAAAAGCAAAAAAAAAAAAAAAAAAAACAGAATCAAAGAAGGACAAGTGACTTTTCCCCAGTCCAGCATTCCTAACTCGTTAAGCCAAACAAAAGATCTACTTCTTAATTTTTCAACCTGGAAAACGTATTCTCTTCCCACTGGACAGAAAAAGACACTGCCTAGAGAAAAAAGTCTCCCTTTCACATTTTCTTTACAGGATGAAAGTCTGAATGTGAGCACAAGCAAATAGAATACTGAAGAAGACCCTCAAAGGCCTCCCCGGCAGAACACATCTGGGGAGAAAACCGTATCCAAGACAATCTACATGCCTCATGTTTGAGATCGTGGTGGTCACACCCCAGGCCTGAAGTTAGATGAAATATTTCTATGTCTGCAGTTTTTCATGACAGTCCTGATCTCAAATATTCCATGCCGTTGCCCCACAAACAAATATTTGCCCAGGTGATAAATTTGAATTTAGAAAACGCGGCCAGGCAAACACAGGCCCACTGTGCTGAGAGGTTCCCTCAGTTCCAGCTCTAACCGTTGGGCCTGAAAAACTTGTTGAGTCTCCTAGTGTGTCCTCCAGGTGCTAACGAGATGCCAGCCCCTCACGCTTTCTCCAGAGAGCTGGAGGCCCAGGACTTCTTCAAGAACACACACGTGCTCGTCTATGGGAATGTTAGTAGTTACTGGGGCCCCGAAAAAATTCCCAACAGAGTCAGCCTCTGGGAACATTTAGTAGCAGTTTTTCTCTTGGTTTTCCTGCTTTTTGTTTTGTTTTGTTTTGTTTTGTTAATTCTCACACCAAGCCTGTCAGGTCCTCTCCACACTGAGGTTCAAGTGGTACCAGGCCGGTGGGCAGGCCTCTGGGCCCCCACTGCCTGGACTGGGATTACCTGTTTGGCTTCTAACAGTTGAATGGCTCCCCCTGGAAGAATCAGTTCTCTCATCTTAAGGCTATATTCGTGCCCATTTCTTTGAGAAAACTGTCCTGTAGCAAAACTTCACACACAAGTACACAAATTAGTTTACCAGGGGGCTCCTGGTGGCTCAGTGGGTTAAGCCTCTGCCTTTGGCTCTGGTCATGATCCCAGGGTCCTGGGACGGAGCCCCACATCGGGCTCTCTGCTCAGTGGGGAGCCTGCTTCTCCTTCTGCCCCCCACCCCTCCTTGCTCGTGATCTTTCCCCCTATCTCTCAAATAAATAAATAAAATATTTTTTTAAAAATCAGTTTACCTAGCCATCCCTTCATCAAGAACTATTTACTTCAGTCTTCTGTTTTATCCTCTTGCACAAATGATCTAGCGTTCATTTGAAATATCATTTACAATTTCTTTACCAATTTCATGAGGATGTTGTCTTCGGTGTGCTTACCAGCAGTCACAATAGAAGCAAAATAAAGTGAATAACGGCTCCTGAAGTGGGGCCTAAAGCTCTCTCTCCCTAGGCCTAGAAGTTTTCATCTGAAGTACCTTTATCTTCCCAGCCAGACAAGTGGTTGCTTAGTAACTCGCCTTATCAATGATTTAGCTTTTCTCCTGATTGCCTTGTAAGAAGATAGCACCTTTGGTACTTTCTGTTACTTCCTTCCCAGCTGTAATGAGAAACGATTTTGTAAAAGGTCATCATCCAGAAATACATTTCCATTTATAAACACAGCCTCTCACCAGCATACAACTGGATTGATGGTTATACAATAATGATTGTTATGCTTGCAATGGGGGTTCTCAAACGTTAGTACACATCTGAATCTTCTGGGGAACTTTTTCAAAGTACAAAGGCCCACGCGCGATCCTATTTCAAAGTGCCCAAGGCGCTGTATTCTCTCCCCACTCGCCAGTGTTGGAGAACCACTAGCAGAGCCCATGCACCTGCTATGGGCTTGCCGATGCCCATCCAAATCCCATCAGGGCCCCAGCTTCCCCATGGAGTTCGAGGGAGACTTCTCCACTGCTCTGATGCCACCCTGGACCCGGACACAGAGCCCTAGAGGCCCACCTCTGCACACCAGGGTCACAGATGGGCTCTGATGACAGGGTCTGGGCCATGGCTCCCAAAGACCTGTCCTACAGGAAGGGGACATCACAGAGAGCAAGTGGAACTGCACCAAGGAGAAAACAAGGTCCAAGCCTCGCTTTCTCCAAAGCTGACCTTTCAGTTAGCCAATAAATCTCATTTTGCCATCAGGGCATGAGACACTGAAATTCACTGCAAAGACAAAACCGCTGGGGTATTGTATTCTTGGGACGGGGGGTGGGTGGTAAGGAGATCAGAGGACCACCTCTCCGGAGTAGGTTAAAGCAAGGATCTGGCAGCATAGAGGTTACTGGAAATTCTGTGACCTTCAGAGAGAATCGGGCTGCTTCCTGGAGTGGTGTGGGACATTTCCTCCCTCCTGTGGCACTGGATCGAACAGGCCAGTATGAGAGAACTGCAACTTCCCTGGATACACACAAGAAATCAAAAATCTAGAGAAAGATGATGGAGACAGGATGTACTCTAGACCCTGACAGAATTTCTGCTTCCACGTTAATCTTCCCCCCAAAAGAACAAACTGATCCTTTTCTTTTTTTGCTTTGCTTTTTTTTTTAAAGGAAAGAAGTTCACAAAACTATAGTTTTAAGATGAGGTGCCTAGGGGTACCCAAGTTGCTCAGTTGGTTAAGCATCTGCCTTCGGCTGAGGTTATGATCCTGGGGTCCTGGGATCAAGCCCTGCATTGGGCTCTCTGCTCAGCAGGAAGCCTACTTCTCCCTGTCTCTCTGCCTGCCACTTCCCCTGCTTATGCTCTCTCTCTCCCTGTATCAAATAAATAGATAAAATCCTTAAAAAATAATAAAAATTACAAAATAGAGGTGCCTGAAAAACAGGTGTTATCCTTTCCTCAGCCGGAAAGACCCACTTACCACAATGGCTCATGTCCCACATGGATCCACCTCTTGGGCTCCTTGGCATCTTCACCAATCACAAGAAACAGAGCTTTGCAGAGAAGACAAGAAAAAAGCTGGAGTCCCTGGCAATTCTGTTCAGAAACAACCAAGACTCTAGACTTCATTTCTACAGGTTCAGGGACCCCTGAGCTTAGAAACTCATCCTGATGTCATAGCAAGAACCTGGATTCCGAAGGTTTCAACTTTGCACAATGGAAATAAAGCTTTATGACAGAGTCTAGAAGGGGTCGTCTTGTACAGGCAACACTTGTATAAACATTATCACTTGCTGCTTCATGAGTAGAGAAGAAAGACTGACAAATCCAAGAGTTCCCATCAAAATACAGAAGGAATGGGCTTTGAGTCACGCAGAACTGAGTCTAAGACCTGGCTTTGCCACCTTCCAACTTTGTGATCTCAGGAAAAGTTGTTTAGCTTATCCAGACCTCAGTTGGCTCATCTGTAAAATGAGGCAGTGAAAGTATCTGCCTCATTGGTTGCTGGGAGGATTAAATTCAATGAGATGATGCTTGGATCATGGCACCCGCACAAGGAATGTGCTCAGTGTCAGTTGCCATTTTGGATCTATAAGGAAACAAGATCACTTTTTTATACTCTAAGCAAACTTCTCAAGTCATTGGAGGGCTGGTTATTATAAGAAAGAAAGTAGAGTCATGGAAGGTGGTGAAAGTATCCTACCTGTTATTCCATGTAAAAATAAAATGTATGGGAACTTAATCAATTATTTATTGAGTATCTGAACTAAGTGTGCAGAACGACGTGTGCAGGATTGGGGAATCAAATATGGTCCCCGCCTAAAAGAGGCTACAATCCAGTTGTGTGGACATATCATAAAACTGTCTAACAGTATAAAGAAAAATTAAGTATAAAATCAAATGATATGTTCAGTGGAGAAAGAATGAGAAAAATGAGATCAGGGCCAGCTTGGGAAATGTTTTTTGAAGGTAGTGGGTTTGGTGGAGGGCTTGAGTTGTAATTAAGATGCCTCACATCTTTGTTCTCATCGGTCGCCATGGGACATCCAAGTCTCTAGGCCATGGCCACCTCCTGGACAGGTCTGTACACCCTCCATGCCAGCTCAGTCTCACCCTTCTTCTACCATACCAAACACTTCCCTTGTGCCCTCAGATCTCATGATGTGCAACACTGAAATCTAAACCTCCTCTCTGATAGACCTTGTCACCTTCTTGTCCCAACTGTGTCTAGCTCCCTCCTAACGAGGCCAATTCTCCAGCAGCCCTCTCAAGCAGCAACCCTTTCTTGCACACATACTCCCACCAAGTTCCCCGCCTGGCTGGGGTCCTTGGAACCTCCTCTGGCTTCTCATTCCAAAATTCCAGCAAGTCTTATGCACATACTCTCAGTCCAGAACCCTTCATTGTGTCAGCTACACATGACCTGGGCTCATCCCCACTCATTGAAGGTTCTAGCATTGGGAGGATGGTTATTCTTCTCAACATTTCTCCTGCAGTAAAACAAAACCATACACACACACACACGTACATGCACATACACACGCACACACACACACACACAAGATATCCATGTCCTAATCCTTGGAACCTGTAAATACATTACCTGGTGATAGGGCCTGAATTCCATTTTCCCCAAATTCCTATGTTGAGATGCTAAGCTCAGAATGTGACTGTATACAGAGATAGGGCCTTTCAAGTGGTGATCCCATGAAAATGAGTCACTCAGATTGAGCTGTAATCCAGTCTAACTGGCATGCTTAAAAGGAGGAAATGTGGACCTACAGAGAGACATCGGAGATGTGCACACTAAGGAAAGACCATAGGAGGACACAGTCATCTGCAAGGCAAGGAGAGAGTCCTCAGGAGAAACCAAAACTTCCAACACCTTGACCTTGGACTTCTAGCCTCCAGGACTGTGAGAAAGAAACTTCTGTTGTATGAGCCTCCCAGTCCGTGGGCTTTTGTTATGGGATCATGAGCTGGCTAACACATGTGGCCAAGGAGAGTTAAGGTTGTAGATGAAACCAAGATTGCTAACGAGTTGACCTTAAAGCAGAGGGATTATCCTGGATTATCCAGATGGGCCCAATTATGAGGGTCTTTAAAAATGGAAGAGGGAAGCAGAGAGGACAGAGTGATACCACAAAGGAAAGACACAGCCCACCATGGCTGGCTTTGAAGGGGAGGAGGGGCCACAGACCGAGGGTTGTGCAGGCGGCCTCCAGAAGCCAAAAAGGGTACGGAAACAGATTCTCCTCTGGAACCCCCCAGAAAGAACACAGGCCTGCCAACACCTTGATTTTATCCCATGAGACTTGTGTTGGCCTTTTGTGGAAAAGTAAGATAATCAATTTGTGCTGCTCAAACCACTACATTTATGGTAATTTGTTAGAGCAGCAAGAGGAAGCTGATACAACTCTGGTGATTCTAACATCTGGCCTAGAGTACACAATCCATCCAATATCGTCCAGTCTCTCTGTCCCTTGACTTCCTCTCTTCCATAGGTCCCATTCCCGCCATCTTGTCACTGCCTATATCAGTAAGCTGCCCACATCTCACTCTCAAACACCACACACACTCTCCAACCTCCAGCTGTTATCTTTCTGCCTCGCTCCCTCAGGTCCTGACCCAGACTCCAAACATCCCGAAGCTGCACTCACTCTCCCCAGCTGAGGGACATTGGCCATAAATACGGACATCCCTTACATGCATGCAGCCTTACCATCTTTACTAATTTTTTAAAAAGATTTTATTTATTCATTTGACAGAGACAGAGAAGGAGAGAGAAAACACAAGCAGGGGGCAGAAGGAGAGGGAGAAGCAGGCTCCCCACTGATCAGGGAGCCCAACGCAGGGCTTGACCCCAGGATCCTGGGATTATGACCTGAGCCGAAGGCAGATGCTTAACTGACTGAGCCACCATCTTTGCTTTTCCCTCTTTTGTACTCATGTGGAAGCACCAAGTCCTGGAAAGATCCTACATGTTACTTACTCCCAACCTGTATCCACACATCCAAACATGGCTAGAGGACAACATTCTGCCAGGCTCCATGGTCTCAGTCTCAATCCATGACTAATAATCCCCAAAAGGACCCTTAGTGCTGCCCCGCAATCCTACCACATTCCCCTCCATTCACTTGTGCATTCTCCAGAATGTGTATTTCATACCTGAATATTGACCTTGAGCTGTCACCTCTTCTAGAATCCTCCTAATGTCTTGCCTGGCCCCCTCAAGGCTGACTGAGTTACCACTCCGCAGGAGTCTTAAAATATTCTGAGTGTTATTGCACTTACTGTCTTGGATTACAATTACCTGTGCATTCACTGGATGGTGAGATCCCTGGGGACAGAGACCAGGTGCTTTTCCAGGCCCTATCATAAGCCCAGTGTCCAGAACAGGGCAGGTATCCAATAAATGATTGGTGAGTGGATGAAGAAATGAATGAATGAACCAACAAACCAAGTGGAAGGAAAAAGGCATGGAGTGAGCCAGGTGACTTGCGACATTACATAGTAGTTTTTTTAAACTCTGAACCACTTTTTCCCAAAAGAACAGAAGCCAGAGTGGCTGGCTGACCTCCCAAGGCTGTTAGCACACTGGCAAACATCCTGAGACAGTCGTTGGAAAGTGGGTTGGATATATTTGTTTAAATCAGGATAGATCTCATTTGGAGATGTTCTCAAGTCTGGAGTCATGAAATCTTAGAAGAGGATGGGGTCTTGGAGGTCATTTAATTTCATGCTCCAAGCTTGTCCAGCCCAACCTGAGGGGCGACCTTGGCTTCGGAGCAATATTGTTTGTTATTTTGGTGCATTTGTTTTTATAGCAATTATTTTCAACCCAAGTTGTTTAAAACACAAAAAAGACACTGGAAAAGAAAAACATTCACCTTAGAAGAGGCCAACTGGCTGCTTTCACATGTTTTTCCAGATTTAAAAAATTAACAGGGAGCCAGAGGGAATGGGGAGATGTGTGAACCGAAGTCAGGAAATCAAGGCCTATAGGCTCATGTGTGTACTTGCGCAAACCACTGAACCTTACTGAGGTTTCATTCAAGACAACGGAGGTTACTGTACCCCCACTCTACCCCCCAGACCTGACTGCATTAACTCATGCTTGGGACTATGCTGTGCTCTCGGGAGAGTTGGGTATGAGCAAAAGTTAGGCTGTTGTGGATAGTCCAGCCCCAGTGAGAAACGAATAGTCCTTTCTTATAATTTAAAAATCGTAAACCACATGATTTGACCCAGCCAAGCTGTGAAAAACGCAGCTGACCATCCCAAGACTTACAGGATAGCAAATGGAAACTTCGGGATTTGGGCTGCTTTTTACTAGAAAGTCAAAGACAAAATATAGAACACACAATCTCTCTGAGCCAGAACTTCGAGCTTCTATTGGTAAACATTTATTTATGAGGAAAAAAACAAAGCAAAACAAAAACAGCAACGTGCACCTCCTGAGTGCCAGGCACAGTGCTGGGCCGGGCGTGGATGCCATCTGCTAACGTTTCTAGTCCCCCTTCCAGGCAGGGACCGGTTGGTTTGGTCAGTAAATGCTGAGGTAAATGATACAGACAGAAGCATTCAATGGTGGTGACTGGGGAAAGTGTGAGCTGAAATTCAGTGCCACACACAGCCAACGCCTAAGGCCAGCCCCTGAGGAGAGGCCCCCCCAGGCCCGCCACAAGCCGCCCCGACCAGAACTCTGCTGTCTGGGACCTGTGAGGTGTACGGAATGTTTGCTGGCCCCCTCTCTTGACCGCACAGGGGCATCGCAAAGGAAAAATGTTTGAGCGAAGTTCCTCCACCATTGGGAGCAAAAGAGATGGGAACCAGAACCCTAGTGGAGAAACCAGGCTCTCATTGACTCATCCTGCTTTTTCTGTTTTGTTCCTGTGGTTCAAGCACTTAATAGCTCTTCATAATCTGCCTGCATCATGGACACTCTGTGTTCTTGGGGGAGCTTTTTCTGTAACATTTGGTGGGAAATAGGTCTTCACATCCTGAATCAGAGGTGCAAAGTACAGTCTTCTCTTCTTGTGTCCAAAGACCCTTATAAACGCAAAAGGCATGGACTCCATCTATGGCAAATTTGAATCTTAACGGCATTCTTTTCAGTTATAAAGTTAAGAGTATATAAGAGTTTAGTGGCTTCCTTGAAGAGAATGACTCCTCCATTTATCCAAATATGGTATCTTTTTTTTAAGATTTTTATTTATTTATTTGACAGACAGAGATCACAAGTAGGCAGAGAGGCAGGCAGAGAGTGGGGGCGGGGGAAGCAGGCTCCCCGCTGAGCAGAGAGCCCTACATGGGGCTCGATCCCAGGACCCTGGGATCATGACCTGAGCCAAAGGCAGAGACTTAACCCGCTGAGCCACCCAGGCACCCCTCCAAATATGGTGTCTTAAGAAATCATCGTCTGGAAAAGTCTGGAACACTATGTACATCCCTTTCCTTCAGGAGTTCAGAACATCCCTAAGGACAATTGGAAGACACACAACAAGCAGGCTAATCCATTTGCAAAGAAACCTCCACTGGACTACTAAGCCAAAATGTTGGAAGCCCCTGGTGTGTCACATACTGGGCACAAAGCCATATCCAACAAAGTAAGATGACAGGTTAAATACAACACATATTTTTTAAGGATTTATTGAAATATAATTTAGATATTTTAAAATTGATCCATGTATAGTTTGATTATGAGGCAATCCACACAGCTGTATAACCATCACCTCAACCCACATATGGCTCACTCCCATCCCCTGAAATCTTCCTCACACCTGTTTGCTGCTAATCCCTGCTCCGATTCCCACCCTCAGACTACAGTTTTGCTTTTTCTAGAAATTTTCTATCAACTGAATCATGCAACATGGAGTTCTTGTGTCTGGCTTCTTTCATTTTGAGTTTCACCCATGTTGTTACATGTTTTCCTAGTTCATGTCTTTTTCTGCCAAGTAGTATTCCGTGGTATGAATACATCACATTTTGTTTGCCTGTTCTTCAGGTGATGGACATTTGGACTTTGGGCTGTATAATAATAGTATATTATATTATGGTAATGTATTAATATATTATTAATATATTATGTATAATGTTGCTCTGAGCATTCATGTACAGTCTTTGGAGAGATGTTACCATGTCTCTTGAGTAGATACCCAGAAGGAGAATCACTGGATTGTAAGGTAAATTTATGTTAAGGTTTTTTTTTTTATTTTGTGTGTTGTTTGTTTTTTTTAATGGGCCCCAGGCCCAACATGGCGCTCATACTCATGACCCTGAGATCAAGGGTCACATGCTCTACCAACTAAAGGGAGGTAGGCACCCCTAAGTTTAAGTTTTAAAAAACAGCTGAACTGGGGTGCCTGGGTGGCCCAGTCGGTTAAGCATCTGCCTTCAGCTCAGGTCATGTTCCCAGGGTCCTAGGATCAAGCCCCTTATCAGGTTCCCTGCTCAGCATTAAGTCTGCTTCTCCCTCTCCCTCTGTGCTCTCTCTCGCTCTCACTGTCTCTCAAATAAATAAATAAAAGTCTTTTTAAAAAAACCAAACAACCAAACTGTTTCCCAAAGTAACTGTACCATTTTACATTATTACCAGCAGTGAGTAGGGTTTCACTTTCTCCACATTCTCTCCAAAACTTGATTCTCTCTCAGTCTTTTTGCTTACCAGCCTTCTAGTAGGTATGTATTTGTATCTAATTGTAGTGTTATTTATATTTCCCTAATAATTGATCATGGTAAACATCTTTTCATATGCTTCTTTTTTTGGCCATTCACGTGTTTTCTTTGATAAATGTCTATTAAATATCTTGCCTATATACTTACTGGGTAGTTTGTCTTATTGTTGACTTGTAAGGGTTCTCTTTATGTTCTGGAGGTTAAGTAGCTCAGGGGAGAGACATGATCTGCAAATCTTTTCTCTCAGTCTGTGGTTTGCTTTTCACTCTCCCAGAAATGTTATTCAGATTGTCAAAGTTCTTAATTCTGATAAAGTCTATCTCTGCTTTTTTTTCTTTTATGGAATGTACATTTCATGTCATATTTAGGAATTTTTTGCCTAACCCAAGGTTGCAAAGACTTTTCTCCAATGATTTTTTTTCTAAAGGTTTTGTAGTTCGAGCTCTAACATTTGGATTTATGATCTATTTTGAGTTAATTCTAGCATATAGAATGAGGTAAGGATCTACATATTTTATATTTATTGCTGTTGTTTATTTTGCACATGGATATCCGATTTTTCCAGTACCATTTTGAGAAGACTGTTCTTAACTCCATTATTGAAAAGACTGTCCTTGCTCTTTTGCACTCTTTTCAAAAATCAGTCGGCCACAAATGTGTAGGTTTATTTCCAAACCTTAGTGTCTACCATTGACCTATGTGCTATTCGTATGCAAATCCCACATGTATCTGATTACTGTACCTTGACAATAAGTTTTGAAATCAGATAGTTTAGGTCCTCCAACTTTTTTCTTCTGTTTCAAAATCATTTTGGCAATTTTAGATCTTTTGCTTTTCCATATAAGTTTTACGATGATCAAACACTTTTTTTTTCTTTTTTTTTTTTTTTT
>ML102074.1:19498-36298 GCA_003697995.1 Taxidea taxus jeffersonii | reverse complement strand
TAGGGGTCGAAGCCAAGGGATGGTGCGGCGTGAACGTGAACACTACCGCAAATACCGGGGTGCCGTGACGCCCTCATAAATGGCTAGGCCGAGTGGGAAAAGATGGCTTCTACCCCCAGGATGGTGCCCACTCGCTCCGCAAACGGTGTCCCTTCCCACCTATCTGAGTCTCGGTAAAATATGGGTAGCAGCATCTCCCCTGCCTCCTGAGATGCCCAAGGAGGGGTTGAATGGTAGCATTTGTGAGGGAAGGACAGAGAACCACACAAGTGTGAAGATGATTGTCCTAGGATTCCACAAGGAGAGAGAGTGAAAAGCAAGTCAGCCCCGGGCCCGTTGGGACCCCACAGTGCCAGGTATTTGGAGCAGGACAAACATCTGGATGTGCGATCAGGTTTTTTTTATTCTCCCCCCAGATGTTGGGATATTGTAAATGTGAGGGATAAGCAAAAAACTACGGTGAGCCTCTAAAAATGGAAGCTGGTAAGAACAACAGACTATGAACTGGAGGCTAGTAGAAGGTTTCAGAGAACCACAGCCAGCTGGGCTGAGAGAAAGCTTGCCACCAGCCCAGATTTGTGTGTCTGCCTTTGGGACTAAGGTCTCCAAGAGGGAAGGAAGTCTCAGAACCTTTCCGAGACCATCCTCTCACAGCATTTCCTCTTATACACTTCCAGTCGCCAGTTGTGTCTTTCAGCAATGTGTTAGGACACAGGTATTAGGTTGCTTGGCTGGTTCCGCCTGATGTGGATCATTAATGTATGACGGGCAGCTTTTCCGGATTCCACAGGAAACACTGCCTTGTTTTTTTTGGACAAAGCAAAGATCGTACGATGCTACTGCATTAATTTGGAATTAGGTCTCCTTTCAAGCCCAGTAGCCCTACTTCAGATGCGTGTGGTGTGATTTCCGTCAAATGTTCTCTCAGTCTGAGTCAGTCCTCTGAAGAGGAAAAGGACACCTACTATTAATCTCCCTGAAAGCATACTGAAATAACTTTATTTTCCCCGATGCATATTGCATGGACCCTAAATAAGTATCTTCTGCGTTCTTACTGCAGTTTAACATATTCTACCTTTTTGGGTGCCTGGGTGGCTCAGTTGGTTAAGCATGTGCCTTCAGCTCAGGTCATGATCCTGGGGCCCTGGGATTGAGTCCTGCATAGGGCTCCCCGCTCAGTATTGGGCTCCCTCCTCAGTAGAAAGCCTGCTTCTCTCTCTCTCTGCCCCTCCCCCATTCATGCTCGCTCTCTCTCTCTCAAATAAATCAAATCTTTAAAAAATATGTTCTGTGGGGCACCTGGGTGACTCATTGGACTAAAGCCTCTGCCTTTGGCTCAGGTCATGATTCCAGGGTCCTGGGATCAAACTCCACATCGGGCTCCCTGCTCAGCAAGGAGCCTGCTTCCTCCTCTCTCTCTGCCTACCTCTCTGCCTACTTGTGATCTCTGTCAAATAAATAAATAAAGTCTTTAAAAAAAAAAGGGAGGATTCAAAAAAAAAATATATATATATATATATATTCTGCCTTTACAATCGGATAGAACCATCTCAAGTTTGACCATCCCCGGGCAAAATTCTTGAGGAACTTTTCATCACAAACATCAAGAAGGTAAAAAGTTTTGAGGAAACAATATTTATAGATACTGACAATTCTCTCTCAGCTTGGGGCCGCTCTGTTTCCCAGGTTAGACAGCCATTCCGCAAACTGGAGAGGGTACAACTCTTAGAGTTAAAAGTCCCCAGATTAAGTGGTGAACCGCAGCTTCACAGGGGAATGGTTTTCCTCTAGCTTTTGGCACTACCACAATTTAGATAGAGCAGGGAGACCAGGCAGGGGCTGGAAAGCACAGAGCTGTCACAGAACAGCCTGTTTTCCTGAGTCTTTGAGTCTCAGGATTTTCAGACCAACATTACTCATCTATGACTGACCCATCTGCCTGGGACAATCTTCCCCGGCTCGGGGACCAGCAGGAACAGGACGCGATAGAAAGCCGCAGGGAAGCCAGCCGGCTCCTGCAGAATGAGCCCCGAGGCTTGGAGAGCCCGCGAGGACCTGGACGGACAACAGTGCTGTTACATCCAGTTCTGCTGAGGTCATGCAGTCCTGCCTTGCTGAAATTCAACTGGACGCCATATTTAGTCAGTACCTCTGAGAGTTAAAAGTTGAGCTTGTCTGTTGTCTTCAGTTGGCTAAGCCCCAGTCAGGCTACAAGCCATAACACCCGGTCACACTGAAAAGTGCTAGCTGCAGGCTCATCAACACACAGTGTAGACACCAGTGCCCAAGACCCATCCTCTCTGTTAATGTGAGAGAGAACGGACCTACCATCCTCAGAGCTATCAGGAAAACAGCTGATGCTCTCAGGCTACAGTGTACAACATTGTTTTTCTCCAAATAAAGCTAAGATGACAGACAATCTCTCCAGAGAGAGAGCCCGTCTGTCTCCACACAAGCGTCTACACCCACACCACACGCGCCAGTAATCACTACTATCTTCCCTTTCTTCTGATCCAATGTTTAACTTCTATTTCCACTGGGTTCACATTTTTTCTTTGCTTGCTTTGATTAATTTTATTCTCCATCAGTTTAATTGGAAACAGACCCATAATTCCTAAGGTCAGAACATTCTAAAGTGGTCGCTTTATTGGGCAGAGCCAATAAATAAATAATATCCAAATTATAGGGTACTAAGTTAATACCCTGTGATTAAGGAAGAAAATGGCCAAGTAAGCCTTATTTTCAATATTCTCCCTTCTCAGTGACCATGCACTGACAATCTTCACATATAATTCTGCTTTAACAGAAGTGGCTCTGAAGGCAGCTGGTTTATTAGTGCAGTGCAGTTGTCCTGAGTTTACCCTCGGTAACTACTTGGTACCACTCTGCATGGAGTAATGGTCCCTACTGCCCAGAAGCTTAACACGAATTACCCCATCAGAGTTCCCTCTACTCTCCTGGCACTCACCTTGCGGATGCTGAGCTGTTCCCAGAGAGGAGGAGGATCCCGGGAGAGCCTCTTCTGAGTCTACAGACGGAGGGCTACGGCGCCGAGGGGTGGGGGAGGAAGGGGCTGCCCGGGAGGTCAGGTCCAAGGAGAGGTCACCTCTGCCCCGGCTCACACTCCGGCTTCTCAGTTCCTTCTCGTGTGCATCGGCTGCCAACTGCTCCAAGTATTTGTATCTGAAAGTTAAATTCCAAAGGGTTTCCGTAAAAAGAAAGAGGAGCCCGTGGCCGATGCTTGTTTATGGCTGAAACACCTGCAGAGTGAGCTGGTTTCCTGATGCACAGAGCACAGCACAGGGCTGGCTGGAGGGCCAATCTGCCAAAAACAGCCAGCCAAGCCAAGATGCTAATGATTAAAAACCCCGCATCATTCATAACCAAACAAATTGGGAGAAATGGCAACATCACACAGTCTCCAGATCCTGGATCACTGCTGCAGAATCCGATTTTGCTCTTTTAGGAAACATTTGTACAAGTAAGCCAAACAGCAATAATGCCCATTACAGAGCCCCAGCAGTGACAGCTGAAAACCACACGCACTCCGGGCTTGCAGCTGTGAGATGGGAGGGTGCCTTGGTGAGGCGGGGAGAAACAATGCCCCCCAAATACCAAAAGGGCTTGTTGGACGAAGCCCTCCCTGAATTTCTGAACCTGCTTCAATGCTAACAGCAATACGACTGGAATTCACTTTGTTCTCTCAGTGTCGACCATGGAAACTTTTTTATATTCTGAAATATTTCTGAGTAGGACTCAGACATCCAATAGCTTGGACCTGACGTCACATATAGTTTTTTCATCAAAGTCAGTTTAAAAGAACAAAGATACATCTGTTTTGCATTTTAGTCAGGCAGAACCCACTAACTGTTTATTAAGAGCAGCTACCAATCATATTCCTCATAGTGCGCTTTATAGATCAGACCAAAATAACTTTGAAATACGTGCCTCTTCCAGATGTCTGCTAATTTTACCCACCATTATTTGTTCGGGAATAAGTTTCTGAATTCGGCTGTAGCAGGTTTCTATCTCGCCATCCACCAGACTCTGAGACAGGTTATTCAAGACCCTCACTCCCATCCAGCCAGATTCACTGCTGCAGTTCCTCCCAATAGGCAAGCCCCCCGACTCCAGCCCACCGGAGGCCCCATCAGACACTGCACCCGGCATTCCGAATTCACCCGCATAAGAAAGGCGAGCGCAGACATAAAACCTTTAAAAGGAATGCACTGATAAAACATGCAGTACTTCGTGCATCCAGAAGGTGGGTGGGGCTCTCCCAGGTCCGGCGGTCTGTCTGTCCGCGGTCGTCACCCCTTCTCCCCGCCAGTCCAAAGGCAATCAGCCCCGCTGGCCAGGCTCGCACACGTGTCTCCCTCAGAGAGGCCTGCCTTGACCACCACAGCTGGAAGTGATCTTGGCCTTGCCTCTGAACTCATGTCGGATATGTAGTCCATTCAACTCAGATGGCATTTTACATTTACTGCCTGGCATATTTAGTCATCTTTTCACATGTGTGTGTCTGTTCTCAACAAGCAGATAATAGGATTTCTGAGAAGAGAAGATCACCATCCTTTGTTCTTTCCCTCAGAGCCTTGCATTAGCCTGGCCAAGGAGAAGCAGGCCAGGCGTGCGGCACCCTGCCTGCCGAGGTCTCCCTGCAGCCCCGGAGGCCCAGAGTGGCAAATGCACCCATTTCACTTGTTGGGGGAGGGAGCCTCTTCTCACGGTGAATCTCTGATAAAAGACATGTGATGGGTCGCATACGCAAACGTCTGGGGCATGATTTGAAGGACAGCTGTCTCATGGTGACAGGGCGAGGGAACTCTGCCCAGACAGAAAGCTTTAGAAACTCCGGACTTTCCTTGCCAACAATGTCCCATCTCAAAAGACGGGAGAGGTAACAAAAGGAAGCTATTTCTGAGCTTAACTTGGACCAGCAAGGAAAACCACCTGGCTGCACAATCTTGGAAGAAAGTGACCTTGAGAGCAAGAGTCAGAGCATGTTCTAAATGAGGTGGTGTGCCCCCCAGGCCAGGAACGCTGCAGGCCCGGGAGAGGTGTGGGAGGTATAGCCATGCTGAGTCCAAGCCTTCTGCCACAGGAGAAAGGGGAGGCCAAGAAATGGAGCATGGACAAGGAGACCTACACAGGTCCAAGGCTCCAAGCCAGGAGGCCAAGCCACTGATGATATTCATTTCAGGGGTCACAGCCCTGGACCTGGCCTCTCCACAGCCCTACCTGCAGGCAGCCAGACAAGCAGGGATGGGGGAGTTCACCCCACTTTTCAGGGGATGCCACGGGCTGTTCATCCTGGGTCTGGATAAATAGGACTCAAGGCTTCCAGCCAGGTCACAGATGTCACCCAGAGAGGATCCAGAGGACATGGGGAGAGTCAAGGATTTCATATGAATTCTTCTGAGGAGGCTTATCTGGTAGACAAAAATGGTGGGGGAGAGGGCTGGGGGACTTGTTTGATGGGTATTAAGTTTCAGTTTTACAAGATGAAATGGGTTCTGGAGATGGCTCAGACAAGAATGTGACCATCTAACACTACTGAATTGTATGCGTAAAATGGTAAATATGATGTTATGGGTATTTTGCGACAGTTAAAGACTTATCTTTTTATTTTTTTGAGAAAGAGAGTATGTGCACATGTGCATGCCGTGGGGGGTGGCAGGGGGGACAGAGGGAGAGAGCGAGAATCTCAAGCAGTCTCCGTGCGCAGCATGGATCCTCACGACCCTGAGATCAAGACTTGAGCTGAAACCAAGAGTCGGATGCTTAACCGGCTGAGCCACCCAGGGGGCCCACAATTAAAGACATGTAAGAAATGGCAGGGACAGAGGGAACCGAGGTCAAGAGTGACTAAATCTTTGCGAGAAAGCAGTGCCCGTGTCCACCTGCAATGGGCCAGAGAGGTGAGGGGACCCGACATGCCTGGGAAGGGCTAAGCCACCTGGCATTTATGGGAGTATGGCTCAGGACCTCTCCTGACCATGTCAACCTCTGGCAGTCCCCAAGGAGGAAGCTCACCCTATGTCACCACATTCCCTTACAGACAGACTCTGAGTGCCCTGAGAGGCCCAACAGTACCTGATCCCAGGAGCCCAGCAGCCCATGAGAGGATGTTCATAGGTCCCTGTGGCTTTGCGATGCAACCCCCACCCAACAGACCCGCCTGAAGTTTCCTGCGTGCAAAGCACTGGGCTTTCCATCTACAGACCATAGCCTCAAGGAATGACTTTTCACCTTTCCCACTTTTAGCTAACATTCCCATTTATCCTACTTCTGTCCATATCTTTTGTTTATTCATTCCTCTTTTCATTATTTATTGAACATTTGTTGAGTGCCTGTCATGTGCTAAGAGCTACCATAGGTACTAGAGATTTCATAATAAACAAGGAACCACCATCACCCCCCCACCCAGCCTCGTGGATCTCACAGTTCAGTGGGAGAGATAGACAAACAAACCTTAGGAATGAATTCACACATCCGCCAAGGTCATGGGCTGCAGGGGCTGGTAGGACGCTGGAGGGAACATACACAGGGCTTTACAGAAATTGCTTGACTTGAGATTAACCCAAACCTACTCACTGATGACTTTTCCTGCCATTCTCCTACTTGTGAGCTCTCCCTTACATTAAACTGAAATCTGCCTCCTTCTAAGTTCTGTTTAAGGACAGATCCTCAGACCTGCTAAGCAATGCTCAGAATCCTCTCTTACTGCTTCACTCACCACACACGTGTCATAACTCCAATCCTTGCACAGTCTGACCTTCCCCTTGCACTCTGTCCCGTAACCCCAGCTTGTCATAGGCATTTCCTCCGCCATCACCCTCAGACCAATCCCTGCCCCAACCCTGTCCCAACATATGTTCAGCCTAGATCTCCTTCCTCTTATTCCCTTAAAAAGATTACTTGTGAATGTCACTTAATCATGATCAGATAAAGCCTTTCTCCTAATACTGAAAAAAAAAAAAATTGGAAGTAACACCTCAACAGAATCTTATTCTGGGTCTGCACCATTGTCAATAAAATAGTTTTGGGGGTGCCTGGGTGGCTCAGTGGGTTAAGGCCTCTGCCTTCGGCTCAGGTCATGATCCCAGAGTCCTGGAATCGAGCCCCGCATCGGGCTCTCTGCTCAGCAGGGAGCCTGCTTCCTCCTCTTTCTCTGTCTGCCTCTCTGCCTACTTGTGACCTCTGCTTGTCAAATAAATAAATAAAATCTTAAAAAAATAGTTTTGCCTGCGATTATGAAATGAGATAATGGGTAATCAATAAAAATAAAATCAAATGTGCCTACACTTCAAAATAGCAAAACCACATTCATCTTGTTGTACTACAAATCTCAAAAAACCCTCTGCTATGACTCTGGCCATTTTTCTCTGAGTCACTGTATTTAGAATAAGAGACATGGGACCCAACAAACTCGCCTGGCTCTACCAAAAGTTGCAAGGGACGCCTGGTTGGCACAGTTGGTTAAGTATTTGACTCTTGGTTTCAATAATGCCCTCAGGGTCATGAGATGGAGCCTTCTGTGGGGCTCTGTGCTCAGTGGGGAGTCTGCTTAAGTTTCTCTCCCTCTCTCTCTCTGCCCTTTCCCCTGCTCTCTCTCTAAATGAAACAAATGTTTAAAAAAATTTCTAAATGGAGTCCTCTTATTTTTGAAACTCTTTCCACCTCTGACCTACAGTTTCCCCATTCATTTCTGAATTCCATTACACTTGGAAATCTTATCTTTTCCTGGTCTACCAGAAAGCCCCCAAAGCTTTCCAAACAAGGACAAAAGTTTATACCCCTCTCTCCCTTCTTCACCAGGTAACTCAAGAAGCAAACTAACCAAGAAAAGTGGCTGGTCCAAACCAAAGCGAAATTCTTGGCTGCTTCCACAACCCTCCATGTAAGCAGAGATGGGGCCCACATGAGGCCACAGAAAGCTTGCTCCCGCACTGGTGAAGAAGGCCTAGGCAGATGGTTGCATGGGGCAAGGACTGATGTCAGAACAAGAGGAACCAGGAGACGAGTGGCAAACACCTCTCTGCGTAGATTTTCCAGGCATGAGTGATGCTGCGATTTGATATCCAGAAAGAGGGAGCCCTCAATGGTTTGGGAAAATTCTGAGATCAGTCTGAGCCAGTAGAGGCCTTGATATCTCCCCAGAAGTTTTCAAATCTTGCTTGTGCAGACATAACCTGACAGTCAAGTTGTCAAAAGCTCAAAAAAAAAAAAAAAGCAGATTCTGGAGGTAAGGTAAAAAATAAAATGAAATTTGGTTTCTTAAGCCTAAGCATGAAGTTGACAGCATTTTCAGTAAAAGTCTATGTTCCCCAATGCCAAAAATGGGTATGAATTAGAAAAACAGGAGGTTCTTGTTTCTTTTGCTCTAAATTTGCTGGCTGCAACTGGTTATTATGATGGCAGTAATCTAATAAAACACTAGAATTAAAACAATGCCATAGTTTTGTTTATAAGTCTGACATAAGCATCTAATTTTTTTAATTGGACACAGGCAGACTCTACTCTTCCTGATCTCAAACTGTCTTGAACTATTTAGCTGAAGGTGTCTAAGGAAATTCAGCAAAATTCCACTTATTGGCATAGTTCACAGATGGTGAGGTTCCCCACAGGCTCTAGTATGAAATCGTCCTTTCCATTGCTCCGTGTAATATCGCCATCTGGTGGTAGAAGGAATTACTACAGGGTCAAAACTCGTCTTGCTAGTTTACTTCCAGAACGTTTCTTTTGCTTATCCTAGTTTATCAGACATTGGATACATTCACTTTGGATATTTTAGTAGGATTCATAGCATGCTTCCATTGAAAACAATAGTTTACAGCTCAGTATTTTAAATAATCTGTGGGTTTATTTGCTCATTTATTCCATATATCCTTTGTAAGTGTCCACTATGTGTCAAGCACTATGGAGGGCATTGAGACAACGAGACAAGGAAAACGAGACATGGTTCCCACTGCCTAGGAACTGAGAAGAGTTCAGTAGGGAGACAGGTAAGTGATCAGGCATATCCTGCAAGAGTCTCAAGAATGTTTGGCACCTCGGCCAGCGTCTGGCATAGTGTATACGTTCAAATATTTGTCAAAGGAATGCTGAATGAGTGACATGGAAGCACACAGTCGGGAAACCTACCCCAGGCTCAGTGGTGGTAAGTGCAGGGTATTTAAAATACATACCATGTATCAACATGCTAAACTATCGTGTTCATGTGGAGAGGAGTGTGGAGAACAGACGTATATTTCACACCATGATGGCACTAAACAATAAATCTGTACTTTCTTGGAAGTTTTACATAGCTAGGATACTCTATTCCACAAAATACCAATTACCCAAAGTCTTAGGCGTCTGAAGTGAAGCTGTTTATTTTAATTAACACAGTCTCCTCCACATGCTTGCTTAAGAATGCACAATCAAGTGCCATTTGGTTAAAATGGGAAAGAAGAAATATACAAACCTTTCTTCTCTTGCTTGTCTTTGCTCCTCTCTTTTGTCTAAATACTCTCGGCTGAAGGAAATATGCAGGAGAAACAAAATTAGGAAGGAAAAGAAAAGAATTAGATGCTCATGAAATTGCCAAGAAATTATTGACAGTATATCATGAAATATATTTATATATTTATAAAAATAAATATATATGTAAATATATATTTATATACTTTATATTTATATATTATTATATATAATGTTATATATATAAAAAATATATATTTATAAATATATACTTTATATATATTTAGTACTTTAAAAGTACTAAATATAATGGATTTCCTATAAAAGCACAGAGATGAGAATGGGGAGACTCTATGATTGAAGATAGAAGAATTTAGATGTATATGGGGGAGAAGGGAGAAGAAAAAACCTTTAAAAATGTCAAACAACAGACAAGTAACATATGACAATTATAAGCAAGCAAAAAGCTTTTGGAGATGATTAACATCCAGTCAAAGTCTGGTAGGCTCTACAACTCGGGTCTCAAGAATTAAATCTGGGTAGGTCCAGGCATCTTGGCCATTTTGTATTGTTCTCTGCAGTTTGGACATCATTCCAAATGCAGGATTCTTTCTCTGCATCCTTCACAGTTTCTATGCAGGGATCATGGGAAGCTCTTACTTTGTACATTTTCTTGTTTGCACTCACAAGATGCCAAACTGTGTCCGATTTTAATGTGTGTTGTTCTGCTCCTGCTGCTGAGATTCCAGTTTGAATCTAAGTTTAAGACTTAAGATCAGCCACTTCTCAGTGGACCACATTTTCCTGAAAAATTATGAATTCATGGTTTTCTGAACTGGGCCTCACAGTGTGGTTAAATATGATATCCCTCCATGCACTGATGACAGGATATGAAGGGGACTGTAAGTCAGAGCAATTAAAGCAGATTAGGAGATGGAGAAAATGCAGCAAAGACCCAGATTTGTTATCATTTGTAAGCACCTGTTCTCATCACTTTCCATGTTAGAAATAATACATCCCATAACACAGGAAGCTAAAGATCATATTCAACAGAATAATTTAATAATACTAGCATATTATAAGGATGCTTATCTTTAATAATTTAATAATAATAACAACAGATAAGGATGCTTAAGGGAAAAAGCACGAGAAGACTGAGTAACTTAAATTAATAAAATGGCTGAAGAAAGGTCAGCCATTTGGGTAATCCCAGGGACAACTTGATAAAGCTTTTCCTATTTCCTTTTTTAAATTTCTTTTCACTCACATCCTAAGACTTTCAGGATAGAACTACAGTCATAATTAATTGCTGTATGTGGTCTGTCCTGATGACCAGGATTCCTTCCTGGACAGGGTTGTTGTGCCAGGATCTGTGTCTTAAATAAAAAGTGAGACCCACTTGGGACCAAGAGCAAATAGTGGATAGTTACAAGTGTCTGACCACATATATACATACACACAGCTTAATATATAGCATAATGCACTCCTGTCCTGTTCTTCTAGGGCTCTAACTATATGTGTGAGCCATTTTCTTATTACTCTATAGGTCCCTGAGAGACTGTACACTTTTTCCAATGTTTTGTTTCATTTTTTGGATTGGATAATATTTCTATTGTTCTGTCTTCCAGTTTATTGACCCTTTCAAATTCTCTCATCTCCATTCTTCTATCGAACCCATCCAATGAATTTTTCATTTTGATTACTGTATTTTTCAGTTCTATAAGTATTCCCATTTGGTTCTTCTTTATAGCTTCTATTTCCTTATAGAGACTTATCTTTTCATAGTTTCAAAAGTATTTGCCTTTACATCTTAGAACATGTTTCTAGTAGCTGCTTTAGTCTTTGATAATGATATCTATGTGCTTTTGTAGTTAGCTTATTTTGATTCTCTTTTCCTTCAAGATTCTCCTGGTTTCCTTGTGTGACAAGTTACTTTGGATTGCATTGAGAACATTTTAAATATTTTGAAAGACTCTGGGTCTTACTCGAATTCTATGAAGAACCTTGTTTTGCTTTAGCGACAATCAAGTAGATTAGGTTCAGCCTTCAAGTTCTGACTGCCTTCTGTCGTTGGTTCCAGTATTGGCTCAGTTTTCAAATATTTTTAATTTTCTCCAAATCAAGCCCCAGTGTGCACCTGCCTAGTGGCCAGTCTGGGACCTGGGTGGTGCTCCACCCTATATTTTGCTCTCAAAGTCTGTGGCATGCTGTTTAGGTTTTAAGCCACATGTGTACAACTGGAGACAAGCTAGGAGTGCTCTCTTGATTTCTCTACTCTTTGTAACTTTCCTATAATTTTCTGGCTTCCTTGGTTTCCCCTTCCTGCTTCTCTAGCCAGAAAGCTTGGGCTTTATTTTCTATCCTGTGCAGTAACTTCATCTGCACCCATCTGTAATGTGTGAAAAAAAAAAAAAAGGTAATTTTTCCCCAGCATTGTGCTTCTGTAACAATATAGCTTCGAGGCTGAGGTAGGAAAGAAGGGCAAAATTATGAAAAAAAAAACAAAAAACAAAAAACAAAAAACAGGATATTTCTCCTGTCTCTGACTCTTAGGACCTCTGTTTCCTGCTCCTTGGTCCAGAAAGAGAGGACTTCTCTTCGAGTTTCTCAGTTCACGCTTAGTATGTGTGTCTGGGTTTTGGGGTACCTCTGAGGACACACCAGGTGACAGTGGAGGAAGACAAGGGTACACTCTCACTGGCTTGGAACTTTGCAGACTAGCCTCTGTCCCCAGTTCATGTGCTCCCTTTCACAGCTCAGAATTTTCAGAGCTTCATGCATTCTGTCCAGGATTTCTAGTTGCATTCAGTGATGCAGCAGAAGAGACGGGGGAGGATGCATATTCCATCTTCCCCCGAACTGGCACCTTGGTTTTCCCAACAAAATCCTTATATACGTAAACAAATCTCTGAATCTTCCAAATGTTTCAGTCGGATTCTCGGCTGCTACTTGGTGGCAAAATATGCAAATCTCTTAGAAAGTCCTGGCCAGGAAGGATTTCATCTGTTCCAGTGGTTTTACAAACTGGTCTTTCCAGATGTGACAACTTCCACAGTTGCTTCATGAGAAATGGTGCATACAGGGGTGGCATTTCCGTGTATAGTTTGGGAAAAGTCTCACAGGCCAGGGTACGCCATGTAATCACAGTGGAGGAATGATGTCGGTTTACTTCATGCAGGCCGTTAGCCCAGCCATACAAAAGCCAGGATTAGCATTTCACCCAAGACTTGGGAGATTTGTTTCCATGTAATAGAGTTACAGTTAAGGCAACTTCATAATTCCACTTATATTTTGACCATTTCTACAATTACACATTATTCTGGGTTCTGAAAAAGCATTATTTTAAATTATTTATTTATTTATTTATTTGTTTGTTTGTTTGTTTATTTGCTAGAGATTGAGAGAGAGAGAGAGAGAGAACACAAGCAAGGGGAGCTGCAGTCAGAGGGAGACGGAGAAGCAGACTCCCCGCCAAGCAGAGAGCCCGATGCCGGGCTCGATCCCAGGATTCTGGGATCATGACCCAAGCCAAAGGCAGCTGCTTAACCAACTGAGCCACCCAGGCACGCCCAAAAAAACATTATTGAACCCATAAATCTTCACTGACAATGTTTTATACTTTTTGTGGGTTTAAATGGGAGTAACTGAAGGGAATACTGTTTGCCAAGGAAATTAAACTGAAGAAACAGAAAGTGAAGATGGGGTGAGAAATGAAAGCAAGAGAGAGCATAGAAGGTCTAGGAGAGATGACTGGGGAGATGACAAAGGGAGAGATTAGGAGGAGGAGAGGAAGCAGGGAAAGGAAGAGCAGAAGGAACGAAATGTGTAAGCAAGTATCCATAGAGCACCACACAGCATGAAGCTCAGGGGAGAGAAGGGGAAGGAGGTCGACCAGGAGGTTTGGGAGAACAGGTGCACAGGCTGGAGCTGGAGGAGAAATGGGGTGACACTAGATTCAGTGGGGGCAGACAGGCTGTGACAGGAACACAGCCTTAGAGCTGGATAGAGACCAAAGAAATCAGTGGGATAATGGGCTGGGAGTAATCGGCAGAATGGCTTTCTCCTCCACAGGAGGAGAAATTATTGTTCAAAAAAACATACTGAAGATTGCTACACAGAGCAAAGAAGCAAACCAGGATGTGGAAAAAGCAATTTCTTTTGGCATCCAATAGAATATGAATAAAACATGAGTAGCTTTAGGGGGAAATGACAAATTAAGACAATTAGGCTCTCCATCTTCAGGAAGGCCTAGATAAGACCATTTTAGATAATGGAGGCCCCCCAAATACACAAGTTCCTAGTTGTATTTGGCTGGTTTTCTGTGCTTCCTGCCATTTGGTTAGAGGGAAAAGGCTATAACAAGCCAGAGCTAGTCCATTTCATAAATGTTTTGCTGTTTCTTAAAAACAGAGACCAAATCGAAAGCAAACATATTACTACTTAACCCTTCAGACTGGTATTAATCATATAGAACATGAAGGTATGTGCTTTAATTTTCAGTTTGTTAGTTACAAAATCTTGAGATTCCTCTTACTTGAATTTGTTTCTTTCTTCCCGTTCTATCCTCTGCAATCTTTCTTCTCTCTCCTGCCGCCGCCGCTCTCTCTCTGCTGCCAGTGACTCTTGGTGCTGCCTAAAGGATGATGTGAGAAGACCACTCAGTGATGACCTAAAGATACAGAGTTAATGTTTTAGTGGCTTGACCTGTGATTAAAAACACCCAAGTAGGAACTAGCCAGACTTCAGTTAGAATTGAGGGTCTGGTCCACTGGTACCTAGGTATTGCTGGGGGAAAATTACTGAGTGTTTCAGGATCTTCATCTGTAAATGGAGGGAATTAACTCACTTCATGTGCCAGAAGGACAAGAAGGTGGTAATGTGTATAAAACAGTAAGCACCATGCTTGGGATAGAAGCAGTCATCAATGGTCAATGTTGTTATTCCCAAAAAAAATTCCAGCAACATACATAACATATAAATACAGGTTCATCCTCTCTCTCCCCCCACTTTCTCTCTCTTTATAGAGAGATACACACATATTTAAACCTGTCTATGAAAAGAATTTATGGAACCAACATTCAATCTTCTTCTTACTCAGCCATCAATTTAAAAAAATGAAATCTTACCATTTGCAACAACATGGACGGAACTAGAGGGTATTATGCTAAGCGAAATAAGTTAGTCTCAGATTCTGCAGAGAAAGACAACTATCATATGCGGAATTTAAAAAATAAAATGGAGGATTATAGGGAAGGAGGGAAAAATAAAATAAGACAAAATCAGAGAGGGAGACAAACCATAAGAGACTCTTGACTATAGGAAGCAAACTGAGGTTGCTAAAGGGGAGGGGGTGGGGGAATGGGGTAACTGGGTGAGGGACATTAATTATATAATGTAATAAGTATTAGGTGTTATATACAACTGATCAACCACTGACCTCTACCTCTGAAACCAATAATACAGTATATGTTAATTAAATTGAGATAAAATAAAAACCTATCTATCTTTAGGGGAAAAAAAACCTGTTTTCTATTTTACATATACTAAAAAGATATTTTAATGTACACCAGATTCTCAACATATGCCCTCAAAATAACTGTGTCATCTTAAAACAGGTGTTGGGGTATCAGATGAAGAAAAAAAAGACACAGCAATGGTCCAATGGTCTGAAATCTGATTGGAATTAAGGAAATTTCATTCTATGTCAAGAAGCATCCAAGAACATACAGCATGTTCAAAGGGCTTGACTCTTGGTGATACCATACAATCTGGGCTGTCCACCAAAGATAGCCTTATGGGGACAGCCAGCTGCGGGAGGCTTCAGTGAGAGATCACAGGGGTGGGGATCCCAGGAAATGTTAAGTCAGGAGAATGGGTGGGAAAAGGGAAAATTATGTAAGTACATGAAAAATAAAGAAGGGAGACTGTCGGGAAGAGGAGTCTGTTGGACCTCTGGAGAATGTCAAAACAAATCTGTATAAACAATAAGGCCTTAATCTATTGAAAAAAAAATCCAAAACTAAGATACAACTATTTCTGAAATATTGGTTGAGTGAAATCCTACTTCAATTCAGTGAAAATATGCCTTCCTGATGGAGAACACAAAATTCCTTAGCCTGGGAGAAAGATATGACTCTGATATTACTCAAATTCTGCCATAAGTCCCACAGCCATTCTCCCTAGAGAAGGGGAGCAGCCTCTGGCTCTCATTCAGAGGTGGCAGATGTAGAGGGAAAAAATGGCCATTCCTGATAGCTCCAGGAAGGGAGTCATCACACCTTATACTCCAGGCCCACTAGGGAGCTAGACATCAGCCCTGGACATATAGGCATGTATAGAATTGGATTTCTCCTTCATATAAATGAAGTCCACACTATCTTGCTTAAGTTGCTATTATTTAGTTTTCTGTTACATGCCACTAAATCTAAGCCAAGAGTGACCAGGTTTACTATACCTCTCACACAGGGATTGACAGAAATTTGTTATGGACATGACGGATTTTTGGACTTGAATTAATAAGTTTAGCATAACAAAGGAACATATACACCCAATGCCCCAAGTTAGAGAAGACACATTCGTCACAAATACACAGAGACTGTCCACACACTGACCGCCGATCCTGCCACAAAGCTCATAAAGAAATGCCAAAAACTGGTTTCATACGGGCTACCTTCCTAACCACAATGCAACTGAGTTGAACAGAAGATAAAATTTAAACATTTTAAATTTGTAAAAATTTAAATTGTAAACACTTCTAAGTAACTCAGCCCAAAGAAGAAAAACACAGAAAATCAGAAAATATTCAAAGGCTACTATAATGAAAAAGCTACATATCAAGATTTAGGTGATGCTTCTATAGTAGTACTTAGAAGGAGATTTATTGCCTGCAGTGTTTATATTAGAAAAGAAGTGAACTCGGGGCACCTGGGTGGCTCAGTGGGTTAAAGCCTCTGCCTTCGGCTCGGGTCATGATCCCAGAGTCCTGGGATCGAGCCCCACATCAGGCTCTCTGCTCAGCAGGGAGCCTGCTTCCCCTCCTCTCTCTGCCTGCCTCTCTGCCTACTTGTTATTTCTGCCTGTCAAATAAATAAATAAAATCTTAAAAAAAAAAAAAGAAAAGTTAACTCAATAATCTGAAAAGCAACAGTAGAATAAATTCGAAGAAGGCAAAGGGAAGGAAATAAAGGTATAAACAAAGATGAATGAAATAGAGAAATTAAGATATAGAGGAAATCAACAAAATCGGGGTCGCCTGGGTGGGTCAGTGGGTTAAGCCTCTGCCTTCAGCTCAGGTCATGATCCCGGGTCCTGGGATCGAGCCCCACGTCAGGCTCT
>ML102074.1:0-14498 GCA_003697995.1 Taxidea taxus jeffersonii | reverse complement strand
ACCTCTTGCACGAAGTTCTGTTATTCTCCCCTTTATAGATGAAGAAACGGGGGCCAGAGTCATCCCATTTTGGATATAGCAGAGCTGGGCATTTAAACAAGCCCGTTAGGCCAGACCCCCAGTGTTGACCGATGTCTTAGAGAAAGTTCAAGAGCAAGGAAGACATTTCATCTCATTTATGAGGCCAGTGGTACTCTGGTGGGCAACCATTTTGGAAGACAGCTCGGAAATTTCTTAAAAAACTAAACAAGCTCCTACCATAAGACTGGGCCATTTCATTTCTAGGTATTTAACCAAGAGAAATGAAAGCACATTTCCATACCAAGACTTGCAAACAAATGCTCATAGCCAAAATTTGGAAACAACTCAAATGTCCATCAACAGGTAAACAGATAAACTGTGGTATATTTATACAATGCAGTACTAGTCATCAATAAAAAGGAATGAAATATTAAAACATACAACACAATGAATGGATTTACAAAATGGTTATGTTAATTGAAAGAAGTCAACCTCTCCCTAAGAGTCCAGACAGTGTGATTACATTTATATAAATGTCTAAAAAATGTCAACTAATCTATAATGGCGGAAAGAAAACCCGTGGTTGCTTGGGATGGGGGGTAGCAGCCATAATCACAGAAGGGCATGAGAACATGTCTGGGCTGATGGATATTTGCATTATCCCAATTGTGATAATGATTTCACTGGCATATACATATGTCAAAACTTCTGCTCAGCTTTTTTAGGTCAGTTATACTGTACAAGCTATTTAAACATACACACTCCTTTGGTAAGTTGGAGTTAAGTTTTATTTGTAAGAGAAACAGATCTTCAACATTTTTTATTAAAAAATTATCTCTGGTGATATAGTAATAGAAGTTGAACTAAGCTCACAAATTATTTTGTATTTGACATGATCACTTAATTCACAAGTAGATAATTTAATATGAAGATATAGAGATCAAAGAATAGTAATAAAATGGCAATTCAACAATGCATAACAAGTGAGGTTGTCCTCACAGCTGGCTATGAAATTGGGGGTCATCTGATCTAAGGATCACAGGAGAAGAGGTAATTCTCAGTCCTGCCTAGCTCTAGAAGGCATCTGCTTGCCCTGAAATAAGGAAATGTCAATCTCCTTTCATACTTCCGGGCTACAACTCAGCTCTCAAAATGAAATGAGCAAGCTCCAGAGGCAGCCCCCCAAAACAGGCAACTTTTCTCCATCATCACTGCTACGATACCGGAGACCTCGGCCATCAAAGATGGGGACACAGGTTTAAGGCTTCTTTTTGTCCCAGCTCTGTGGGTGTAGCTCTTCCATCTGCATTCTCTGAGGAGTGATATTTGCATTTCCTTATGAGAGATCTCACCTAGCTCTAAGTGTTACACATACTGTTCTCACTTCCAACAGAATTACGATATGTACCCTTTAAGGTTGCTAATGCTTACCTTGTATATAAGCAAGGATGAGAGAATTATGTAATTAAAAAAATCTATTCTAATCCCATTTTCCAAAGGAAGAAAAGAGGATTCTGTGAGGTTAAGCCTGGCCAGGCACCTGTTCGCCTGTTGATTTGACAAAGAGGTATGGGGCAGGGCAGTGAACAGGGGGCTGGGGAATCTCATGTGGGAGACACAGAAATGGCAGCTGCCCAATAGTGAGGCAGCAGCAGTCGTCCTATGGGAGAAGGCAAGGAGCGTGATATCAGCCCAGAGTGCTTTTAGCCTTGCACAAAGAAAAATTGTCTCTATAAGTCATGTGAACATGGATCCTGTAGAGCATAGTCCTGCCTTCATGATTTTCCTCAAATCTTATAATAAAATGGCCAGTCTAGTGAAGTTACCCATCTTAATCCCATGGGTTTGTAGGACCCAAGTTCACTACCACAGATCACTGTAGATTTGTGAACCCCATTTTGGGAACAAAGGGATAAACACATGATGAGGCAAAGGGACGAGAGCTGAAATACAGGTATGTGAACCCACAGAGACGTTACAGTTCATTCTGTCCGAGGAAGTCAGAGGACTTTTATGGGACAGATGTCATCTCCATGGCTCTTGGAGGCTGAGGAGGAATCCAGTGAATGAATAAAGGAGAGGTGAGTCAAAGAACAGAGCATATTTGAAGGAAGGGGCCTCAGGAGAGCCTGGTATGCTCACGGTGGCATCTCCGTGGGGTTCAAGTACAGAGAGGGTGGGGGACATGATGGCTGAGGAAGCTGGAGGGTGCATTGGGACCCAAATGGGAGCGATCCTGTCGGTGCTGGTAATCGGGCTGGGCTTCACTGATAGGCAGTGGGGGTCATTCAAGGTTTCTAAGCAGGAAAAGTCACTTGCTCAGATCTACATTTCGGAAGGACATTTACCCCTCAATAGCTAGTCCAGGAATGACAGAGATCTTGAACTAAATCTCTCATAGTAGGAATGGTGAGGAGTTGGCTCTAAAACACATGTGGGAGAAGAGTCCCTTGAGTCTGTTGAGGATTCAGAGTCCTCTGGCAGCACAGAGGGCTGGCCGTCCCTCAACACCCAGTGTCACCGCATGAAGCTGCCAGCAGGGAGCCGGATCCACCGCCAACTCCAATGGCCAATGCACCTGTGCCTCCCCCTCCTGCACTTTGGCTATAACACAGTCGATTAAAGAGCACCACACCGAGCCTTAAGGGAACTCAGCGTGACAAGACTGGGATCGGGAATTAGTGGCAGGCAAGAAGGAAGTCTATATGGTAAAAGGAGAACACAACTGCTCCAAATGGTAGGGACTCAATCCACACTGGTGCCTTTTATTTCCTATTGGCAATTATAGACCGGGTGCCATTAATTGTGATCACATAGTAAAGCTATGCCTTTTATCCTGTTTTCTATGCTACTCAGGATTTTCTCAGTGACTTTCAAGGTTTATGTATTTTTTTTAATCTACTTTGACGGGGGTGCCACCTGGGTGGCTCAGTAGCTTATATGTCTGCCCTAGGCTCAGGTCATGATCCCAGGGTCCTGGGATCATCGGGCTCCCTGCTTAGTGGAGAGCCTCCTTTTCCCTCTGCCTCTGCTGCTCCCCCTGCTTGTGCCCTCTCTCTCTCTCTCAAGTAAATAAATAAAATATTTTTTAAAAATCTACATTCATAGCTTTGTAGTAAAGCTTGAAATCATAGAACATGATACCACCAGTTTTGTTTTTCTTTTTCAACATTTCCTTAGCAATTCAGGGTCTCTTCTGGTTCCATACAAATTTTAGGATTATTTGCTCCAGCTCTTTGAAAAATACCAGTGGAATTTTGATTGGAATGGCGTTAAAAATATAGATTGCTCTAGGCACTATAGACATTTTAACAATGTTTATTCTTCTGATACAAGAGCATGGAATGGTCTTCCATCTTTTGTGTCTTCTTCGATTTCTTTCATGAGTGTTCTGTAGTTCCTCGAGTACAGATCCTTTACCTCTTTGGTTAGGTTTATTCCCAGGTATCTTATGGTTCTTGGTGCTATAGTATAATGGAATCAATTCTCTAATTTCCCTTTCTGTGTTTTCATTGTTAGTATATATGAAAGCAACTGATTTCTGTACATTGACTTTGTATCCTGTGATCACCAAGACAGCATGGTACTGGCATAAAAACAGACACATAGACCAGTGGAACAGAGTAGAGAGCCCGGATATGGACCCTCAACTCGATGGTCAAATAATCTTCGACAAAGCAGGAAAAAATATACAGTGGAAAAAAGTCTCTTCAATAAATGGTGCTGGGAAAATTGGACAGCTATATGTAGAAGAATGAAACTCAACCATTCTCTTACACCGTACACAAAGATAAACTCGAAATGGATAAAAGACCTCAATGTGAGACAGGAATCCATCAGAATCATAGAGGAGAACATAGGCAGTAACCTCTTCAATATCAGCCACAGCAACTTCTTTCAAGATATGTCTCCAAAGGCAATGGAAACAAAAGTGAAAATGAACTTTTGGGACTTCATCAAGATCAAAAGCTTCTAAACAGCAAAGGAAACAGTCAACAAAACAAAGAGGCAACCCACGGAATGGGAGAAGATATTTGCAAATGACAGTACAGACAAAAAGCTGATATCCAGGATCTATAAAGAACTTCTCAAACTCAACACACACAAAACAGATAATCATGTAAAAAAATGGGCAGAAGACATGAACAGACACTTCTCCAATGAAGTCATACAAATGGCTATCAGACACATGAAAAAATGTTCATCACTAGCCATCAGGGAGATACAAATCAAAACTACATTGAGATACCAGCTTACACCAGTTAGAATGGCTAAAATTAGCAAGACAGGAAACAATGTGTGTTAGAGAGGATGTGGAGAAAGGGGAACCCTCTTACACTGTTGGTGGGAATGCAAGTTGGTGCAGCCAATTTGGAGAACAGTATGGAGATTCCTTAAGAAATTAAAAATAGAGCTTCCCTATGACCCTGCAATTGCACTACTGGGTATTTACCCCCAAAGATACAGATGTAGTGAAAAGAAGGGCCATCTGTACCCCAATGTTCATAGCAGCAATGGCCACAGTCATCAAACTGTGGAAAGAACAAAGATGCCCTTCAACAGACAAATGGATAAGGAAGATGTGGTCCATATACACTATGGAGTATTATGCCTCCACCAGAAAGGATGAATACCCAACTTTTATATCAACATGGACGGGACTGGAAGAGATTATGCTGAGTGAAATAAGTCAAGCAGAGAGAGTCAATTATCATATGGTTTCACTTATTTGTGGAGCATAACAAATAACACAGAGGACATGGGGAGATGGAGAGGAGAAAGGACTTGAGGGAAATTGGAGGGGGAGATGAACCATGAGAGACTATGGACTCTGAAAAACAATCTGAGGGTTTTGAAGGGGTGGGGCGTGGGAAGTTGGGGGAGCCTGGTGGTGGGTATTATGGAGGGCACGTATTGCATGGCACATTGGTTGTGATGCATAAACAATGAATTCTGTTACACTGAAAAGAAATTAATAAAAAAAAATCTACATTGACCAATTTAAATAAAAAAAAAAACAACTTTAAATCTCCACTAGACAGTGGGGGTCTTGACTCCACTAACACAATTTATTTATTTATTTTATTTATTTTTAAAGATTTTATTTATTTATCTGGCAGGCAGAGATCATAGGTAGGCAGAGAGGCAGGCAGAGAGAGAGGAGGAAGCAGGCTCCCTGCTGAGCAGAGAGCCCAATGTGGGACTCGATCCCAGGACCCTGAGATCATGACCTGAGCCGAAGGCAGAGGTTTAACCCACTGAGCCACCCAGGCGCCCCCACTAACACAATTTTTAATAAAGTACTGTATAGATCATGTGATGGAACATAACCAGCAAGTATTAGAGATCGAGAAAACCACACGGATCATATATTTGAAGAAAGTGGTGGTTTGAAGACCAAACAAATAAAACCTCAAGGCACATGTAGGTATTAGTGAAGGCAAGAGATGATAAAAGCCAAAGCTGACCAGAACAAGAGGACACAAACACGCAGATCCATGCAGATAGAGAGCCCATGTGGAGGAGGAAATCAGGATGAGGAAGACACAGATAACAGCAAGTTACAGTCAGGGCAAGAGTCAAAAATCCTGCCAGACAGGTAATAAATAAATAGAAGAGACTGAAAATGGGCAGGAAACAGACATCCTCATTCTGGCAAAGAAGTTACCACACCAGTGGTGGAGACAAGTGTTGAAGGGGGTCACAGGAAGTGAGATCACACAAGGGGGAGCTTGACTTGTGAGAAGTCACTGCTCAACACAGCAGGTTCCCATTCTCCTAAGTCCTCACTGCTCAGTCTCAGGCTCCCCAGATACCCCTCATTCTCTGTTCCATATGTTAATCGCCATAAAACACTGCACAATAGCGGGTGACAAAAATAACAGGACTGTTTCAAGGTAGCCCATGATGCAGTCCCCTCCGAAGACGACTGACTGACTGGTAAAGACAAGAACTGGGAGGAGGGAGAGTGCCCGACAGCCTCAGAGAAGACAGGAGATGGGAGATGCACCTAAGGGAACAGTCTGAACATGGACCCAGGCATGAATCTGTGTTCTTAACAGCGTATGACTAATTGGTAGGGAAATGATGGATTATTCAATAAATAGTACACAAATAAGCAAAAACATTTAAGGTGGGTCTCTGCCTCATGCTATATGCCAAAATAACTTCCAGATAGATAAAATATTTCAATGTGAAAATTGTAGCTTGAAATTCTAGAAGCAAGCATGGGAGAAAAGGCTTGCTTCATGAGGAACACAAAACCAGAAGACAAAAAAAAAAAAAAAGGAAGGTTAATACATTTAACTCATAAAATTTAAATTTTTCTGTATGGCAAAACCACCAAAAATGAATTAAAGACTAGTGACTGAGGAAAATAATGGCTGCTCTTATCAGAGTCTATAAATAACCTCCACACTTGGGTAAGAGCTCAATGACCATGAACCAAACATTCCCAGAAAAGGAAGTATTAAAGGCTTGTGGATATATGAAAACATGCTCAATCATGTTCATGGTAAGACAAGGGCAAATTTAAATTTTACTGACATATAACTCTTCACTGCCAGGTGAGCAATGGTTGAGAAGCTGAATGATCCTTTAGCAGAGGGACTGGCAAACAAGCTCTCTCACCCTGTGGTTGACAATCAAAATGGGTACAGTCTTCACGAAGAACAATTTGGCAAAATTCAAAAGGCATCAACAACTGACCTAGTAAATCTGTTTCTAGGACCTTATCCTATGGATAATCACATATACACCACATGACACAGGGGTACGAATTACACTGCACAGTCACTGGTCACAGCCAGACACTGGGGCCCAGCAGTATGGAATTGTACCTGAAGAGAAAAAAGCAGGATGTGGCCATTAAAAAGAATGCAACAATTTTAAGTACTGTGGGGGCGCCGGGGGACGGACCAAGATATATTTTTTAAGTGAAAAAGCAGAATGCAGAATAGTTTATACAATGTATTACTATTGTGTAACCTTTTAAATGCTGTATGTTGTACATGCAAAGCCAAATAAAAATAAAATTTAAAGTTGCATCCTTTACTCATCCCTTATTATGCATTATAATAAGGGATTATTATCCCAGTGGAGGTGCCATTACTTATACGTGGGTTTACTGTCATCCAGGAAGTAGGAAAAACTCTGCTGGGACAACTAAATGGGGCAGACATTTCCCAAATTTTTCTAAAGGCTCTTGATAGGAATTTATAGAACAGGCAGGTGACTCATTTCCAGTAACCAATGGTACTGTTGTAAGTGGAAGAGAGAACACAATCATTGCCTAAGGCACATACTGGTCCTCCAGGTCTCAGCTCAATAAGTGTACAAAGTCCGCACCCCCCCCCCCCAACTGCCTGAAATCTGGGCCTGGGGTATTCCCAGTGTGCTCCCATGGAGCACTCAGTGTGTGCCCCTGCTAACGCCCCCTTTCATGGTGAAGGCCAGGCCTTGTTATCAGCGTACTCCCCAGGCCCAGCACCAAGACTGATGGACTCAAAGTACTTTCAGCCCCAGGCACTGGACTTCTGACCCCTGCTCAGTCACCCAGTAACTGAGGTCACCACATGAAACAAGCGCCTGGCCGCCATTTCTGAAAAGGCCCACAAGATGGAGATGTCACTGCAGGGATGAAAAGAGAATGCCGTCTGCTCTTCCCAACTTCCCAGACACATTTGCTGTGGTGTAATTATTGTTTGCTTGTTTGTCTCATTTGAATACTCAACATGAATGGTTCAAATATTCTTGTAATTTTTTCTTATAAAAATATTTAGAACGTTTCCATTCAGAAAGCACATTTTCAAAATGGAAACATTTAGAAAGTCTGCTTTCGGTAAACAGTTGCTTCTTATATCCCCGAGGGCCTTTGCAAATAGTTCTGGTTTTCTTTTCTTTTGTTTTGGCACAACTCAACTTCCGATTTCATGAAAATGAATGTTACGCTGTTTCTGAAAGAGAGCCCTATAAATGAGGCTGTAATAGGAGATCTGGAGATGGCTTCCTTTCCCTTGCCTTGACTTAATTCTGTATATTGTTTCTTCACTTCTTCCTTTTTAGGTTAACTTATCATTCCAAATTTGATTAGTGTCCAACATACTAGTATGTTTGGGAAAAATATGGAAAACTCTAAGCTCACAATAATGCCTGGTGGTATCTAGGCCTGTTGTAAGTGGTCCGACCTGCCTGAAGAGGTGTTATAGTTGGCTTGATTCTCCTAGGACTTCAGGGGAAGGAGACTTATTTCCAAATCAAGGGAATAGAATTCTGGATCTTTCCAGTACTGCACAGCACCCTGACAAGCTATTTATTCATCAGAAGTGTGTTAACAGAAGACGTGGTTTCTCACTGCAAAAATGCAACTCTTGTCCGTAATGCTATAACGTCTTTCCTGAGATTTTCATCTTGGTTTCAATAATTATGTGTATATAAAACATCTCAATAGCATTTCAAATTCTACTCAAGCATATACCTCAGTAAAAATAATCAGGGACACCTGGGTGGCTCAGTTGGTTAAGCGGCTGCCTTCGGCTCAGGTCATGATCCCAGCGTCCTGGGATCGAGTCCCACATCGGGCTCCTTGCTCGGCAGGGAGCCTGCTTCTGCCTCTGCCTGCCTCTCTGTCTGCCTGTGCTCGCTTGCTCTCTCTCTAACAAATAAATAAAATCTTAAAAAAAAATAAAAATAAAAATAATCATATACCTTCATAGGGCAAGAAATAGTCATAAACAGGAAAACAGATTATGAATGACATCCAAAGAATCCAGTAGTCAAAAACGAAAAAGAAAAAAATTAAGCTGCATTAAACTATATACTATGATATGTACAACTGACATCGTACATTTGGGTGATGGTATGCAAATATGAGTTGGAGTTGGGGTCCTCCTTATTTTTACAGTCACCAATATAAACCAACAAGGCAAGAGTAAACATGGCGGCACAGTCAGGCCTGGGGACCTGCTGGTCTTAATAATGGAACGGCACATCTGATGTTTCAAATGATTCATCACATGGTTTTTCAAAGCCATAGACAGTGATAGTTGGGAAAAATCATGCAAATGTAAAGGAAGTAATAAATCCTTTGCAGCTTTACTTGCTAGTGGATGTGGCAGAAGGTGCAGGTAAAGAACTCTCTATGGTAGAGACACTGTAGGAGAGAACAGACCACTTAGGAGAGGAGAAGCCCTGTTACTGGTTTCTCTGGTCACCAGGTGTCAGTAGACTGCCTGGAGAGATTTCATGCCACTACCTTCTTCAAGCCAAGGACCACTGGGTCCACCTCCCTGGGGCCCCCCAACATCTCCCTGGGTGTCATACAGACTCCTCATGCCTTGCATGCCCCAGGTTAAACATCTCCACCTTCAATTTGCTTTTCTTCCAGTAACTTCTGTCTCAGTTCCTAGTTTCTAACACCCTCACGTTTGAGCAAACCTGACCCCTCACTCATTCTACTAGCTCTGCTCCCACCCTTCTCCAAGTCTGCCCAAACCCATAGCTCCTCTCAAGTCCCATGGCCACGGCCCTTCCTGGGCATGGTCAACTCTCTCAGACTCAGACACAGCTTCTGGCAGCCTCTGTCCCTGTGGCCTCAACCCACTGAGTCCATTTATGGATGTGTTAGAGCACCTCACCAGCTGCTTCCAAACCCTAACAGCCCCTGAGGTCTCAGGATGAAGACTAGGCTCCTCCCCAGACACTCCGGGATTCAGCCCCTCCTTCCTCTTTTAATCCTCATCCCCACCCCACCTGGGCTCCAAGAGACTCTCAGCCAGACAGAGGAGACACAGGCAGGGTCTTTTCCAGACGACTCCCCAGCTCTAACCTGGAACTGGGCTTCCAGGGGATGGAAAGGAGGCAGAGGCTGGAGCTTCTTCCTTAGGACCTGGGAAAATTTCCCACAAAGCCCAGGGCTTTGGGAACCTGTGAAATTCCCATCCTTATAACTTGTCAACTTCAGGGACCTCCACATTATTCCCCCAACCAATAAGGGGGTAATTCACCTGATCCTTCAATTAGTGTTTCCTGCCATCTCTGCCATAGCCAGGCCCCAGGTACTATAGGGGACACAGCAATGAATGGGACCTGGCTCTTCTTCCCAAGTTGCTGTCCACCTAGCACGTGTAAGATTTGAGATGTATTATCAGTAAGATTCTAATATTCCTGACTTTGGCCTTCAATCTCACATCTCTTAAGATAAGGATCCTCTTCACTGGTGGCCTCTCTGGGACCAGAAGTTATCTCAGCTGATCCCAAGAAGAGGTACCCTAGGGTGTAGGACAGGGTCTTTAAGGTAATCAACTTGTTATCTTATTGTCAAGACCTAACTAAGCCCAAATATGCCCAGCCCAGGGCCATGCTGGACTGTGGAACCTGAGATTCTGACAAGGAGCTTACGTGCCACCTTGGAAATTAATGTGATGGTGGTTAGATAAAGCCTACTGGACAGGCCCCTCTTCTGGGACTGTAAGGTCTTGCCTGCTCTCCATCCCAACCAAACCTCTAATCACCAGCTAGGCTCAACAAAACGTACTTCAGAATACACAGAAGACGATCAGAGTATGGAATACAGGTTGAGTTTGTTTTAATTCGTGATTTGAGGCAAATCTGAAATCTCTGAATTGCTCCTATTTAGATTTCTGATCATGAGATGTTCTATCTTATGACATATTGTCACCTCCCACTGACCCACATAGTGGGGTTCACACAGCGCTTTCATGGGTACCTTTTCATTGGCTCATCAAAACCACCCTCTAAGGTAAGAGTTGGCATAAGTGGCATTTCACCCTCAGGGATTAAATAACTTCCCAGTGAGTATGTTGTAACCTTAGCCAGTCTTCTCTAACTCAGCATTCTTGCCATATAAGGGTAACTGTTTTTAATTGTTCTAAAATTACAGGTCTTACCTTTCCTTTGTAAACACATCCTTGTGCAATCACTCGCTTCCAGAAGTAATAATTAGTTAATTTCTAGTGGTCTAATACTCTTGCCAAGTTACATTCCTTCCATGGACCCGTGCAATTCTTTTCTCTTCTGGTAGGTCTTGGATTAATTACATTAAGGCATTGACCTTAATGGGCCTACTACCTCCTGATTTATATGGAATTAGTCATTCCAAGGTAAAAACTGATGTTTATAGGACAAAATGCAGATCTTACACAAAACCTAGAATGGTTTTTCACAGGTCAATCAAAGCATTCACATTTACGTACTTTGGAACAAATTTTTATACTTTCTATGGGAAGCTTGTAAGGAGATGAGACAATAGTAACAAATATCACCTCTAATAAAATATTTACTTTGTAGATAGTGTGAAAGAGAAGATATTCTTGCCTCTGGACTACATTATATGGGGGAAAACACCTCAGATTATGCTTTTTATTTATACTTTTCCTTTAGTCACTCTTAAACTGATTTCCTTCACTGGAGGACAGTGATGCGATAGGCATGCTTCTTACAAAACCTACCTTTCCGGCCTGGCCTCTGGTGGGTTTGAGAGAGATGATGTGGGGGTGGCAGGCACAGCAGATCCAGAAGGTCTTGAGTGATAAGAGGTGTTGCCAAGGCTGTTGTATCTAAACAGTGCAGAAGTTTATGGTGGGGAGGAGCGTGGAAGGACAGAGAAATGAGCACAAGTCAGTAAATGAATAACATTTAGCAAACTATCTTAATTTTTGCAAGAAAAACAGGCTTGAAATGCTAATCCCGTTAGTGATTATTCTAACTTAAAGAGACTTACTAACTGCTTTGTTTTGATTACTTCTCATTTAGAGAGGTTTCCCAAACGCCAGCTTTGAGGCAGCAGGATATATGACAAAGGGTTTAAATAAAACCTTCATATTTCCTTGTTAAGTGCATGTTAATATTTTTTGCTAACAAAAAATCAAATTATTTTCATTTGAAAATATGAAGATTCTTCATGCTTCTCATGGTGGTATAACTAGTGTTAAATCCATTAAAGATCTCTTGAAAATACCACATGATGAGCTAAACAAACATCGTAGTAAAAATTCTGCCTTAGGTATTTCCCAATCAATGCCCTTCATTAAATGTCATCTTGTCACATGCTTGATGACCAAGGAGAAAATGTCCTCAGACCTTCAGGACTGACCTGCTGACCAGAGGTACATGTATTCAAGTTTTTAGCCTATATATATATATGTATATATATTTTGAACCAAGAGTACAGCCACCGGATTTAAATGAGCCTTTATCATTTCCCAGTCATCTCTGACAAGTTTCAGGATTTGCAAAATTCTAGAATTTTCCTTCTGTTTTTTAGAATAGCTGTCCTTTAGCACTTTGCATTTAGCTATTTTCCCTCAGTGTGTTCCCATAAAACACATCATAACCTGAAGACCTTGTGGTGGGGGAGGAGGGATTGGGACACTCATGATTAGTTACAGACTCATGATTAGTTACAAATAATGAGATTCAATGAGCTCTGCCTCTCAATCCGCTCAGCCACAAGGCAGGGTTGACTCCCTTACCTAAACTGGTTGGGGACACTGTATTTGGGTGTATGGGACCCCATGGGTCACTATAAGTGTACAAAGATACAAAGAACTTCCTACACCCAGTGAATCCAGTCCAAGCTCCTATCAACAGAAATTAGCATAAATCATTCTGGGAAGCAACTTAATTTCAAATCTTTTCACAGAAATAAGCCTACTTTTGGGAAGCTAACATGATTATGGTTAATTGTATACTGAAAATGTCATGCATGGTGATACTCACTGAAACATTATTTTTTTTTTATTTGAGAGAGAGAGACAGAGTGAGACAGCATGAGAGGGGAGGTCAGAGGGAGAAGCAGATTCCCCATGGAGCTGGGAGCCTGATGTGGGACTTAATCCCAGGACTCCGGGATCATGACCTGAGCCGAAGGCAGTTACTTAACCAACTGAGCCACCCAGGCGCCCCTCACTGAAACATTATTAAGAGCATGGTAGAAAAGGTAGAAATTACCCAAATAGGTAACGACACAAGAATGGTGAAAAATTATGATCTATTATTTATCAATAGACTATTATGCAACCATTAAAAATGACTGCCAATTCTGTACGTGATTGTACGAGAAATGTTTATATACAAGCTCAAGTAAAACATCAGAATATAATATTTATACCAAGTTAGATTACAACTGTATAAAAATATTCTCAAAAATGGGGCTCCTGGGTGGCTCAGTGGGTTAAAGCCTCTGCCTTCGGCTTGGGTCATGATCCCATGGTCCTGGGATCAAGCCCCGCATTGGGCTCTCTGCTCAGTGGGGAGCCTGCTTCCCTTCCTCTCTCTGCCTGCCTCTCTGCCTACTTGTGATCTGTCAAATAAATAAATATTTTAAAAAATATTCTCAAAATCAAAAGCTATGTACAGAAAAAAATTAAAAACAGGCCATCTATTTTTAAAAGTGGAATATATTTGCCATTTACCTTCAGAAATTACATTATTATAATGGGAAGCAAAATATTTATATTACCCCAAATCTATCCTGTGTTGCTAAGTCTGGTGTGCTCAGCTGCTGCTCTTCATGTGTATTCGGGATCACATGTCAGGCCTGTGCTTAGGACTGCGACTTGCCACCACACAGATGAAGACTCAGATCACGCAATCTTACCCCACCATCCTCCTCAGTGAACACATCACCTTCACAGGACTTGGCTTCTGGGCATTCCTTTTCTTTTCTCTTGAAAAACCAAACATGCTATGTGTCTAACAGGTTAACTGCTTCTCCATGTGAGGGTTAGTTTGACTTTTCGAGAGTGCTCCCAAACCACAGGGCATGGAGAAGGCAAAAAGCAAAGGATGAGAAGAGCATACAAAGAAAGAAGGCAGCAGCAAAAGGAGAAAAAAGCTCAGGAGCAAAGAAGAGGCAGAGAGCTCTGTGCTGTGGTCAGGAGCTCTGAGTCCTCAGGCTGCAGCCCTGCATCCCCCAGCTGCCTGGGCACTCAGCCTGTTACTCTACGCAAGCATCTAAAACAATCCCCTTCCCACCGAAAGGGGACATCTTAGAGAGTGTTTTAACAGGGTTACTTTCCTAAAATGGAGTTTAAATGACCTGATGGAAATAAAAACAAGTATAATGCATATTCCCCCTGCTTTGGTTTTTCTAATGGCTGAGCAATTAAAATTGGAATACCTCCCAGTCTGTTCAGTTTTGCTTCTCAATTTCAGCCCAACAAACTGAGTCATACAACTCACTCAATTCACTGTACTTTTCTCCTTTGGCCCTTTACGCGGACTACCTGGTTGGTATCTACTAGAACCAGTTCAGTGGCAGTCCACCACTGGGCTGTACAGACTCCATGAAAACCACAGTGAGTGAATGTCAGAAAATTAATAGGTACAAACAATATTTATACAGCAGATTCCTATCAGACAAAAGATTAAAAATTATAAAAATCTATCAGTTAAATATAAGGCAATCCTTATGCACAAACAAGAAGCTGTTTTTCTTAATTTATGTGTACATTCAT